>PVIU01020856.1:0-33007 GCA_004026605.1 Ondatra zibethicus | reverse complement strand
CACACACACACACACACACACACACACACACACACACACAGGATGGGGGGGAGATCAAGCTAGCACCAGTCAGCTCCACTCTTTGGAGAACTTAAAGCTAAGTAGAAAAGGGAAACTCTCCCATTTGGAAAGCTAGTGGTACGACTCACTGTCCACTTTTCCTAGAGGATACCTGTGGCTCACGATCCACAATTCTTTAGCACAAGCTAAGGGTTTGTCATGTTGAGAAACAAAAAACACCATCTACTTATAAAGAGGTTTGAGGGCCATGTTGATGAGTATGTAATAAACAGTAATGAACAATTGTAGCTTATATGAAAACCTATCAAAAGGCTCCTCCATACAGGAATTCTCTTTTTTTGTTTTTGTTTTTTTGGTTTTTTTTTTTTGAGACAGTTTCTCTGTAGCTTTTGGAGCCTGTCCTGGAACTAGCTCTTGTAGACCAGGCTGGCCTCGAACTCACAGAGATCTGCCTGCCTCTGCCTCCCAAGTGCTGGGATAAAAGCCCGGCTAGGAATTCTTGATAATCTGCAAAACAAAATGTCCTGTCCTGTCATTATCAGTAAAGATGTCCACTCCAGTTTGAATGCGAAGTGGTCATGGGAGCTGTGCCAAGGCTCCAAGAGCTTGCCACTATGATCGAGAGGCAGCTGGTCTATACAACTGTGGATGGCTCATGAGGATTTAGACATGTGACATCCAGGAGAGGTCACCATGTAAGGGTTTGACACAATCCTTCGGGAGGCATGTATCCTAAACTAACGAGTAGTGTGGGAGGAGTGTTTTCTCTGAGTCACAGTTATTCCATGGGAAGCGAGGGGTGAAGGTTGGGTGATGAAACCTTCTCAATTGCATTTAATGAGTCACTAAATCTTATTTTATTTTCAAATGTCTTTTCCATTTTCTGCTAGTGACTCATCCTATAGCCCACAAGGCCTTGAACTCTAGGTAATTCTTCTGCCATGTCCTCCCAAGAACTGGGGTTATGAATCATCATGTTTGGCTCCTGAGTCACTAAATATTTTGGATGCCTTTAATCCCTTTCTATTGTGCTGATGAAGAAGCTTTTGCAGTCGGGGAGGGATATTTCCACTAGAGAACACTGTAATGCTTCTAGTGAATTCTTCCAAGCTGCCAACTGGCTCCTTGGAGCTTCTATGGCAGTAGGTGAGCGTGTGGGAAAGGAGCGGCCCTGTCATGTGAGGACTACAGGCTTCCTGTGGTTCTTGCTGCTCAGAGCTCATGGGATCTACTGCTTCTAAATTTGGTTCTCCAGCATGAGGATTATCTTAGCCTATTAAGGCAGCCTCAAGAGAGAGCTGAGCAAATTTCCCTTTTAATGAAGATCCTCAAGATGATTTTATCTGGGGCACCCAGGACATAGCTGATCGAGGAAATTTGCAGATGTTGTCTAGGAAAAATGATAGAAATCAAGATCACAAATCCTTCATAACTTCCAACATGGCTTTAAAAGGTGAAGGTTCAGTTGTTTGTTTTATTTTTAAATATGGCCACTGATGATGATGTATTGTATTTTTTTTAAAAAGCCTAAGGAAAAGAGTTTGTATGTTTTCACATAAAATGTTATCTGAGAGGCCAGGTGGTGGTAGCGGCGCATGCCTTTAATCCCAGCGCTCGGGAAGCAGAGGCAGGCGAATCTCTGTGAGTTCGAAGCCAGCCTGGTCTACAAGAGCGAGTTCCAGGACAGCTAGGGTTGTTACATAGAGAAACCCTGTCTTGAAAACAAAACAAACAAACAAAAACAAAAAATTAATTTACCTCTGAGGTAAGTTAATGTAATCATATTTAAACATTAGACAATAAATATGTATATAAAAATGTCATGGCACCCCTAAAACATGTACAATTTTGTTTGTATTACCAATAAACAAATCTAATAAATTACAGAGAAATGAAAACCAACGGGAGAGCCTCCTCCATGTGAGTCAGTCAGACTATATGTCACTATGACAAATACCTGAGAAAAGCAATTTAAAGGGGAAAAAAGATTTATTTTTGCTCGTGGTTTCAGAGGCATCATGGCAGTCAGGGTGTGTGAGCAGAAGTACTCACCTCAGGGTGGTAGGGCTGGAGCCCGTGAGGAGAGGGAAGGAGAGGGCTGCAAGGATAGGGAGGGAGAGCAAAGCGGTAGGCAGGGGGCGTGGAGGGTGAGGAAGAACACTCAGGTCTCAGGGACAAGGCGTATTTTTCGGTGACGTTTCTCCCGACCGCGCTTCAGCTCTTCACATTGCCGTCATATTGTGGCACCACTGGGGGCAGTTAGGTCAGAGTTCCGTTTCTTCTCCCAAGTCCATCGGCTGGCAACCCAGTCCCTTTCATACAAGCTTCGGGTGACATCTCAAGTCATCACACCTCTTTAATTTTTAAGTGTATAGTACAGTACTGTTAATTTTAAGGACAATGTTGCTCAGACCTCCAGGTATCCAAATCTAGGTCTCTCCTGACCACCGTTCTATTTCTTGCTTCTTTAGGTTTGACAAGTTAAATGCTTTAATAGTGGAATTGTGCGTTATCTGTCTTCCAACAGCTCTCTGGCTCTTTGTCTGTTTCTAAGACCTCACTGTATAGCCCAGCCTGGCCTCAAACTCATAGTTAGCCTTAGCCTTCTGAGCGCTGGGATTATAGGTGTGTGCCACCATGCCCAGCATGGCTACATAAAAAGTTTTAGCTGTTGAGTTTTCTCCCCCTCCTCGCCCAGAGAGATAACATATATGTGAGTGATTGCTGGCAGCCTCAGAGCTCACCGACATTTACAAAGACTTGCTTAATGGATGATTAATATAACGAACTGGGAGCAAACTGCTGTGGGGAATTTGAAGTCTTTTGGCACAAAAGCAATTATCGAGGTTCTAAAAAAAATATAAATGATATCTCAGGCAACTACTTAGTTTCCTGGCAGACACTGAAAATGAGATGCTATTACTATATGGAGGACAACATTCCATAAGCCCTGGTGTGCTCAGGATTTACAGCAGTGACATACCTAAATATTTAAATGTAAGTGGTAAGATTAAAGAGTGTTTGTCATCATGAACTTTGCTAGGCAGGCGCCAGACTCTTAAAATCACTGGGCACTTGCTGGCTGAGGTTAAATGAATTAGATGCTCCACCTGGAAATACCTTCCTATGGTGTTGCCAACTGTAAAATAGGTATTTAGAAGACAGAAGTGCTTTGATGCTGAAGACTGTTGGCAGCTAGTAGCCCACAAATGCATTAGCCTCTCCTGCAGCCCGGGCTGGACATTCTGATGGCCCTTGTGGGAGTAGGTATTGTGTTGATGCTTCACTCACCGACTTCTTCTGCTTTGTGATGCTAGCCCTTAGGAGGTCTTCAGGAGCTTACAACAAAAGTCTCTTCTCTCATTTTATCAGGACTCAGTTCCTCCCTTACCAAGGATTCTCATACTGTGAACTTAGGATAGTCTTTCTTCACCCAAACATTAATAATTCCAGTAACTTCCCACTTAAAAAAAAATCAGGCTGTGGTTACAGAGACTCCAAGGAATACTGACAGGGAACTAATGGAGCCCATTTTCTCTTTGAACATGTAACTCCCCTGTGGGCATTTTTTATCTCCCTTTCATGACACATCCTCAATGCTGGCAGGGCTTCTTGCTATCCCTAATGCTCTATTTGCCATTTTTGTTCTTATTCTCCATAGCAATTAATACATTATGATATTCTATATCATTTTCAACTTATTTGAGTATATCCTGCTCCCTGCCCCTATTATAAAATCCCAAGAATGAGAGGCTGAGGCAGGAGGATCATGAATTCAAAGCCACCCTTGGCGATGTACTAAGGCCATGTACAAACATACAGATACATGCCATTTTACATGCGTGCTGGGATCTGAATTCAGGTCCTTAAGCTTGAAGAGCAAGGTCCTTCCTCACTGAGCCATTACTAGGCCCTATTCCAATGCTTTCTGGTATCTTCTGCAGAGAGTAATGTACAGCTTCTCAATATCACTTTACTTTTCACATAATAAAAGGGACCAATCAGAGATAATTAAATACTACCTAGTATAAGCAAAGAATAAACGTTTTTGGTTTATTAGAGTTCTCCTATCATTTCTGTGTCTATAGTCTACTCCTGTGTGTTTCTCTGTTGTGGAATATTACTTTAACTATGCAAAGGTGTGTTGCATTTGTTTAACTATGTAAAGATGTGCTGCATTTGTTTCTGCTGCATTTATTTAATGATATGAAGATGTGTTGCTGTTCTACCTTGCCTGCCTAAGGCACCTGATTGGTCTAATAGAAAGCTGAATGGCTAATAGCTAGGCAGTAGAAGGGTAGGCTGGGCTGGTATGCAGAGAGAATAAAGAGGAGAAGGAATCTAAGCTGAAGAGAAGAAAAAAGAGAGGGAGACATCCGGGGCCAGGTAGTCAAATATGCAAGTAGTGGGAAGAGTAGGACATGCAGAATGAAAAAGAAAAGGCAAAAAGCCCTGAGGCAATATGTAGAAGAAGAGAAACAGGTTAAATGAAGTTATAAGAGCTGGTGGGACAAGCACAGATAAGGCTGAGCATCATAACTAATAATAAGTCTCTGTGTCATGACTTGGGAGCTGGTGGTCTGAGAAAGCCTGCTACATTTTTCTGTACTCTTTGTTTCATATGATTTCATGTCCTGAAATTTATTACACTCACTATTTATCCTTCCATTATTTCAGCCTGCTTCTAAAATTACTGTTTTCATTTAGAAATCAATGGAACTAATGGGGATTTTCACAAGTCATCATGCCTACTCAGGGTTGGGGCAGAGGAAGACAGCATATAAGGACTGAAAAGTATTTCATAGTACTTATGAAACTTTAAGGACCATACCCAGATGTGTTCTCCAAGACCTCTCCTTATTTAAACAAACAGAACACTTCAGAGTCAGGGTGGCCAGTAAGATGGCTCAGGAGGCAAAGGAACTTGCCGTCAAACCCTGATGACTTGAGCTCAGTCCTTGGGATCCACACGGCGGAAGGAGAGAACTGACCCCCACTTCGGTGTAAGGGCTCACTGTTATTAGTATGTGCAGCAGTGCGGCCAGCAAGGGCCGCACAGAGAGGAAGGCTGTCGCTCACTGGTGCCATAGATAGGTGTTGTCATTTGGTATTGCAGCCACTATGTAAAGCAATTTCCCCCTTTGTTTCCTGCACAGAGCAGGAAGTAAAATAATGGTTTGAATGGATATGAGTTTGGGTCCACGGGGATGGGTTTGGTGTTGTTTGGAAACAAAGACTTTCCAGGATAGAAAATGTGCATGCCATTGCAGTTTGCTTCAACCATAATAAGAAGTCTGGCATAGAAAGAGCACTAAAACAATGTTGAGAGACCTGGGGGTGCTGGGGAATGGCTCAGAGGTAAAGAACACTGGTTGCTCTTCCAGAGCACTCATGTTCAATTCTAAGCACCCACACGGTGGCTCATAACCACCTCTAACTCCCGTCCCAAGGCATCTGATGCCCTCTTCAGGCCTCCACGGGTACATACATATGGTACACTGGCATGTATACACATGGAATAAAAATAAATAAAATCAGGGCTGGAGAGATGACTCAGTGGTTAAGTACTGGCTGCTTTTCCAGAGCTCCTGAGTTCAATTCCCAGCAACCACATGGTGGCTCACAACCATTTGTAATGAGATCTGGTGCTCTCTTCTGGTCTGCAGGCATACATGCAGGCAGAACACTGTATACATAATAAATAGAGAGAAAGAGAACTGAGGGTTTTTTTTTTGTTGTTGTTGTTGTTTTGAAACAGGATTTCTCTGTGTAGCTCTAGCTGGCTTGCAACTCACTCTGTAGACCAGGCTGGCCTCAAACTCACAGAGATTCACCTGCCTCTGCCTCTCAAGTGCTGGGATTAAAGGTGTGTGCCACCATTGCCCAGCAAGAGAGAAAACCAGTTATAAGCTATAAGATCTTGGGCAAATAAAAGACTCTCTATACATTAATTATATGACTTAGAAAATGGCATTTGAGGGGGGGTGCTGGAGAGATGGCTCAGCGGTTAAGAGCACTGACTGTTTTTCCAGAGGTCCTGAGTTCAATTCCCAGCAACCACATGGTGGCTCACAGCCATCTATAATGAGATCTGGTGCCCTCTTCTGGTGTGCAGGCATATATGGAAAGGAATGTTCTATACATAATAAATAAATCTTTAAAAAAAAGAAAATGGCATTTGAAGCCGGGCAGTGGTAGCACAACCCTTTAATCCTAGCACTCAGGAGGCAGGCGATCTGTGAGTTTGAGGCCAGCCTGGTCTACAGAGTGAGTTCCAGGATAGCCAGGACTGTTTCACAGAGAAAGCCTGTCTTGAAAAACAAAAACAAACAAAATTGGCATTTGAGAAGTTAAGACAGGAGGATCAGGAGTTCAGCTTTCTTTTTTTCTTTAAATATTTATTATGTATACAGTGCTCTGTCTGCATGACAGAAGAGGGCACCAGATCTCATATAGATGGTTGTGAGCCACCGTGTTGCTGGGAATCAAACTCAGGACCTCTGGAAGAGCAGCCAGTGCTCTTAACCGCTGAGCCACCTCTCCAGCCCAAGGAGTTCAGTTTTAAGGGAATAACCACAAAGTGAGTTTGAGCCAGCCAGGATTTCACGAGACCACTTCTCAATAAAAATATATAAATTTAGTTTAATAAAAAAGAAAAGACTTTCTCTCACATTGAATACTATTTCAAGGAAAAGTGGTGGGCAATACCCATAATTTGAGAATCTATAATCTTTCTTCATAATGCCTTTGTTTTTACAACTAGGGAGGTTCTTAGGAGCCACCTAACTCCCCTTTGCAGCATTCTGTTGATCTCACTTGGTTTCAGTTGGGCCTCTTACTATATTCCGTATATCTGAGGCAAGCACCTTACATGACTCCATAGCACACTAAATCCTGTAGAAAGGGATGCACTGGGAGGGTCCAAAGAATCAGAAAAGAGTGTAGGGAAATTGCTCAGTGGGTAAAGTGCTTGCTTTGCAAGTATGAGAAGCTGAATTTGGGTCTCCAGCACCCACGTAAAAAAGTGTAACCTGTAACCTCAGCACTGAGAGAGACTGGAGCCCTGGAGTTAACTAACCATCGTCCTTACAGCTGACAGCCTTTTGCTAAGTTAATTAGCCAGCTAACTCATTTATATGGGTCTGCTACTGCTTCAAATCTGAGAAAGATGAAAGCTACTTATCAAAGGAGCCTTTCCCAAAGCTTACTCCTTGCACACCAGTTATACCTAATTGAGTATTTTGGAAATAGCCCAAGTAAATCTGTTAATTTAATCAAAGTTAAACACATTTCTTTGCTGCACTATTTCTTAGCAGCTTTCTTCCTCCAGTGCTGGGACTGCCTTGGGAACTGTAAACAAGTACTCTGCCACTGAACTACAGCTATCGTCCTTGGTATTTTGAGACAAAGTCTTAATATGTAGCCTATACTGGCTTCAAATTTACAATCTTGCCTCTGCTTCCAGGTGTTTAGATCATAGGCATACGCCATCATGCCTGGCTTCTTAAAGGCTTTGATAAGGGGCTTTAAGGGGATGTTACATGGATAGAGATTTCTAAACACATGTGACTATACAAATTATCCTTTGAAAATATCATAAGGGAACAAACGTTCTACAGAGCTCACCTTGAGAGCACTGGGGGAAGAAGGCACTATTCTCTGAGCATTATAATTAGTGGCTATAGCTGGGCAGTGGTGGTGCACACCTTTAATCCCAGCACTTGGGTGGCAGAGGCAAGAGGATCTCTGTGAGTTCAAGGCCAGCCTGGTCTACAAGAGCTAGTTCCAGGACAGGCTCCTAAGCTACAGAGAAACCCTGTCTCAAAAAACAAAATAAAAAAAAAATAATTGTAGTACTCCAAAGGTTAGACAATATGAAAATAAAATGGCCAAATTTGGTTTGAAATCTGGAAGTTTCATGATATGTGTGTGTTCAATATTGCTGCTATGCTTTCCCACTGTATACACCAGACCACATTCTGCTACACTGGATACAGAGTAAAGGAAAGAGTTCATCCAGCTCAGTTTTGGGAGCTGACAGTTCAAACAGCAGGACACTAGCTTTGGTGGGCTCCCCTTAACTGGTAGGTGACCTCCTGGTGGCAGCATGCTTGAGAAGAAGACATCCTACAGCCAGACAAGGTCCCAGAAGGGTGGAAGGGGTCGGGCTCATTCTTTTGTTAAGAACTTACTTTCATGAAACTAATTGGGGTTCCATGAGAAATTACTTTTTAAAATTCTCAATGTTAAATTTTTCTTTAAAATTTTATTTTGTGAATTTATTTATGGGTGGGGGCACCCCATAGTACACACATAGAGGTAAGAGCCATTGTTCTCTTTATACCATGTGGATCCCAGGAATCAAACTCAGTTTACCAGGTTTAGCAACACATTCCTTTACCCACAGAGCCATCTTGCAGACCCTCCATGAGAAATTACTTGGATCTCTCCCAGGAATGGTGTATCCAATGACCCAATAACTTTATGCTATAGACCCTTCCTTTTAGAAATCCCAACACCTCTTACCAATTACACTGGTGGAGCTGGATGAAACTGATGATCATAGCACTTTATATTACTATATATATAAAAATATATTCTATGGAGAAAATCAAAATTTATAATCTTTAACTTAATATCTTTCTTATTTTTAACTCTTTCTATAAACTTACTAACACTGTATGGCCCCTGGTTGGTGGTAAACGTCTTCAGTCCTAGCCCTTGGGAAGCAGAGGCAACTGGCCCTCTGAGTTCAAGGCCAGCCTGGTCTATATAGTGGGTTCCCAGGGAAAGAGAGAGAGAAAGAGAGAGAGAGAGATTATCTCAGACACTGCACTAAGCATTCTTTTTATTTCTTTTACTGCTAAACTTCCCCGCTATAATTAAAAGTTATAAAAAGTGACATTTTTCTTTTTTATTGTTTTTACTGAGCTATGAAAGTGGTGATTTCTAGTTCTTCTCTAACCATTCACAATCCTAGACTCCCCTTCCCCACCTAGATGCACGGTGGCCCTTTCTTATTGAACTAAGGTTCTTCATGGAATTCTAAGTATTGTATAAACCAAATCAATATTCTCTGATTTTATTCTTTTATGTTTTTGACAATGTCTCACTATGTAGCACTTGGTTGGCCCACAACTCTCTATGTAGATGAGACTGGCCTAGAACTCAGAGACTTGTTTACCTCTACTTCCCAAATGCTGGCATTAAAGGCTTGTACCACCATGCCCTGTGCTGTTCCCTTTAAGACAAGTCTGGCTGTTGAGCCTGGTATGACTACACAAGATCCTTCTGGTTCAATCTTTGAACGTCAGGCAAGTGTCACCATGCCCAGCTCATCTTGTCCCTTTTTGTTATGCAAGTAGTTAAAATCCACTAGAATGTTAATTTAAATACTGAAAGGAGAACTAGTCATGATAATTACCAGCTGGTCATTTCATTGTTCTGTAATATATTTGTTTATGCTTTCAAACTACATCATGAGCTCTCTAAGTTAAGTTCCTTTTTTGCTTTATGTCTAATCACCAATAAACCTCCTAATACGATATTTCCCACAAATTCCTCAGGGTATGATTGTAATGACAGACATATATCTCCAAGCACACTTGAATGTAATAAAATGTGCCAGGAGACCCATAATTCAAAACAAATATCTCTATTTTCTAGAAGATGTGGGATGATTTAACAGCAATTGTTTTGAATGCAGTTTTATGGTGAAGCATTCTGCTATATGCTAGAAAGGCAAGTATTGTAGGTAGCTACTGAAATATGTATGTATTTATGAATATATCATTGGTAAAGGGCCAAGCAAAACAGAAAAGTATGACTCATTGTAAACATTCTCTAACTGTCCTTATATTATTACGAGGCAGTTACTAGGCTGTTTAAATAATGTATATATAAAATGAATTGCTATTTACATTCTTCTCAAAGGTATTGCAAAACCGTCAACTAGCAAAGGTCTTTACATTCTAACAGATTAATTATCTTTTATTTTCCTGTCAATAGGTCAAGGAATTACTTTTAAGTAAATAGACACAGGAAGATTTTACTACCTTTAAAGGGCAGAGCAAGCACTAAGTAAATGCTTTTTTTTTCTGACCCCGAAATAACTCAGAGTTCAACCTAAGACCACAAATGGAAGAATCGGTATCCGATCTCAAGAGTGGTTGAACTGGAAGGAATCTTAGAAATCATGACGATATCTTCATTTTACAGATGAGGCACAAGTTTTGAAAACTGTTTCAATCAAAGGAGGCTGATTGAAAAGGGAACAAAAATGTCTTCATGGAATTCTAAACAAAACTGATGCCCTTTAACACCTCTGAAAACTGGCCTTACCATTTCTCTACTTCACACACAAAAGTAAGAAAACTAATGTACAAGCAAGCAAGGCAGTTCCCTTATTATCTCCGTGAATTAGTGTCAGACCCAGAAATGAAAGCCAAGATTTCAGTGTTGGACATTCTACAGATGTAGGCTGTACTCATTCGGAATGGATGCTGGTTGGGAGTGAGGGGGAGCCATGTTTGTAAGTTCCTAAACGGAGTTCTTTAGTTCACAAGCAGAGCACTTGCTGAGAGGTCTAACAATGTTTGCCTAGGAGAGTTCCGATTGATCATGTGATTTTATTTTATTTATTTTATTTTTTTTATTTTTTTTTTTTGGTTTTTCGAGACAGGGTTTCTCTGTGGCTTCAGAGTCTGTCCTGGAACTAGCTCTTGTAGACCAGGCTGGCCTCGAACTCACAGAGATCCTCCTGCCTCTGCCTCCCGAGTGCTGGGATTAAAGGCGTGCACCACCACCACCCGGCGATCATGTGATTTTAAAGAAACAAAACAGTACATTACCAGCTCCCTTACCAAAGTACTGTTTGATCCAAAATAACTGGAAATAGGCTTTAGATATGATTTGATCTCAAATATCCAAGGAATTCAGTTTTGGTTCCTCTTATTTCTGTAACGTCAGTCGTCTTTGTACAATCTCTCAGGTTCCCCAGTGAACATTTAGAATGAGACTATTTACTTGAGAGCCTTTTTCTCCATTTAGAAAAGTATTTTCTCTTGTTATCACTCCGGAACGTTAAGTACGAATCAATGAAATAAAGGGAAAGTTGCAAACAAACCTCAATATTACGTTTTTCACCAAAGATGACAAACTTTTAAAGGCAACTCCACCCTTTAAACACAAACACACACACCCTCAGTTGTGTCGGTGATTCCGATGTTGCATTTAGTTGTTTTCCAGGACCTACTCCCTAGGGTCATGGCCCAGTATTTTCTGATGACCACATTTGGTGCTTTTTCAAAGCAATTAACCGCATGCATCTCGCTGTGAACCGTTCCAATAGAGCCCAGGCCATAACCCCGGTTGTAGTTCTGCTTGCTGAAAATTAAAGATTTTTCACAGATCAGGGAACCCCACTAGGCATTTCTACCGCCCCTTAAGAGGCTTGGTCAAAGCTGAAAAGGGGACGCTAGGAGGAAGGTCGTTGAGTCAGGGCGTATATGCGAAGTCGAGTTTGGGGCGAAGCCAGCGGTGAAGCCAAAGGGACCCAAATGCCTAGAGGAGCAGACAGACCTGAGGAAGACCAGGCGACCCTGGTTAGGACGGGAAAGGAGACAGAAAGGGGGCGCAGGAATCCGCGCTAAAGAAAGAAGAAACTGCGGAGGAGGAAGTAGCCCCTGGAAGGGGAGGGGCGAAGGGGAAGCGAGCACCGAGCGCTAGCACTTTCGAGAGCTCGTAGCGGGTGACTCCCTACCTGAAGCGCTCCTGCCCCGCAGTGTCCCAGAGCTGCAGCTTGATTCTCTTGCCCGGCTCAATTTCCAGTAGGCGCGAGAAGAAGTCGACGCCAACCGTGGGGTCGCAGGCGGGAGAGCGCAACCCTGGGAAGCGGCCCTGGGTGAAGCGGTGCAGGAGGCACGACTTGCCCACCGTGGAGTCCCCGATCACGATGAGGCGGAACTGGTAGATCCAGATAGTCTCCATCGCTTTGGTGCCCCGCGCGCTCAGGGGCAAGTTCTGCCGCGGGAACTGTCCCTTCAGCACCTCCGCGGTGCGCGCCCGCCCGCTTCCAGCATCTTCCTGCGGCTGCGGCCGCCGCCTGGTCGCCGCCCTCTGGGGAGGGAGGGGCGGGACCGCGGGCAGGGGCGTGGACCTGTACTGCCTGAGGCGGGGCTTGAGGATGAGGGCGGGGCTACAAGTCAGGGCAGGATCGCAGGTAAGGGGTGTGATCGTGGGCTCGGGGCGGGAATCTAATTTCCAGAGGCGGTGTCTTGGGATGAGGGCGGGGCCCCAACTATAAGGGGAGGGAACTGACGTTCTGGGGGCGGGCCCTCGGGCATACGGGGGCGAAGGGGGTCTGGACTGGGGGGCGTGGCGAGAGCCTCCGCCTAGGAAACAGGGGATATGGGAGACCCCCAGACTCAGTACAGCACTTTAGTCCTGCAGTTGCTGGAAGCGGACCAGGAAGTGAAAAGACGTGACAGCAAAAACAACCAATGAAAATGTATTAGAGGGTTAAACTCCAAGAGAGTTCAGCCAATGGGAAGTGAGAGTCATTTTCTCTCGCACGTCTTGGTGGGTTCCTCATATTAGGACTCTGATCTCGGAAGTCCGCCAGGCGCTAATGTGTTTCTGTGTGTGGATTCGTGATGTCCGTGTTTTTCGGAATAGTCCATTTGGCGGCTTTCTGCTAAAGGAAACGGGTTTGCAGAACTAGTTCTGATTGTTTCTGTTAAGGACTGCCTGTTGCTTTGCCACAGCGTTTTCAGGATTAGACAAGTAAGAGAAACGGGCCAGTTCCAGCCCTGTGGGGCCCTCCAGCCTGGGAAAAAGTTGAAACGTAGAGAAGAGCGTACAAGTCATCACTATTCTCGGTTGACAGCTGCTCTCCACTTGCATATAGCCAGTGATCTACTAAAACGAAACAGAACTTAAATTTAGGTGATATCTTATCATGCCCTCATCCCTTCCCTCAAATTTAATGATAGCTAATTTTAAAGTTCTCTTCTTGCCTGGGGTTATGTAGCTCGGTTGGTAGAGTTGTTTAGCCACATGACACCCTGAATACAGTCCCCCAGCTCCATATAAACCAGGCGTGGTGGCCTGCAGTTATAATTCCAGCACGAGAATCGGAGTATAAGATTATCCTATGCTACACAGTGAGCTATAGGCCGATTTAGCTTTTAAAGGTCAAATCAAAGTTCAACAGCTTTAAGGTGTGCATTTATTAAACCAAAATTTGTGACTAGAGCTCTCTCTACAGCACAAAGGCAGCGCTCTTGCCCAGCATGCATGAAACCTTAGGTTCGATCCTCAATGCTGTAATATTTTTCCCCGACCATTTCGGTCTTTTCTTGCCCACGTCTAACAATTGCTACTCATTCTTACTTGCCTTCTTGTTTTGGACAAAGAAGTGTCACTTTCAAAGAAGCGTTCGTTTCTCTGCCGTGTATCTTTCGGGGGGATTTCACCCCCATTAGTGGATCTTAATTTTATGTGGTGTGTATCTTGTCTCCCCTTCTACCGTTTTTTCCTCTCCTCGGGCTACAAATGCATGCGAGTATTCGCAGTCCTGAAACTAACCGGAGCCCTCTCTGTGATGTTCCTTTAGCTTTGCCTCCTCCATCGTTCTCTTTCTCACACATCCGAAGAGCAATCTATCCTCATTTTTTGCCCACAAGGCCAACTTTAACAAGCCTTCATATACTTTCTATGCCTCATACACTCATGAAACTATTGCTTCAGATAAGTCTGCCTAAGACCCCATAATTATCAAACCCAACTCTCCTTCCCCACCATTCTCAGCTCTGACCCCACCATTTTCCCTGACCTCTCCATTTAAGGTTAGCTAAGTGACAGTTATGACCTCTGAGACATAAGAGTGGTTTTTAAATTTCTTTTTTAAAGAGTGGTTTTTAAGTAAAGATTTTTTTCTTTATGTGAGGGCATGGCAACCTTTTTTCTCCTCCTCCTCTTCTTCATGAATATGGGTGTTTTGTTTGTATTATGTCTGTGCACCATTGGGGACTTGGTGTAGGCAGAGGTAAGAAGAGTTTAACAGAGATAGGCGGTGGTGGTGCACATCTTTAATCCCAGCACTTGGGAGGCAGAGACAGGCAGATCTCTGAGTGGGAGGCCAGCCTGGTCTACAGAGCTAGTTCCAGGACAGCTAGGGCTGTTACACAGAGGAACTCTGTCTCAAAAACAAAAATGCAGCAGGTTGGGAGCTGCCATGTGGGTGCTGGGTATTGAACCCTGGGTCATCTGGAAGAGGGGCCAGTGCTTAAACCACTAAGCCATCGCCACAGCTGCTTGTCTTTCATTCTTTCCTTTTTCCTCCTACCTGGAATGCCTTATAACATCCATCTTGTAATTTCCAAGATGAAGGTCTATATGCTAAAGATGGTAGTGGGGAGTGAGAAAGATACTTGTCACCAGGTGACTGTTGATCTATGGTGCCAGCTCTGTTATAGACAAATAAATCAATACCCATTAAACTATTGGTGAATGGACTTCCTTTCTTTTCTTTTCTTTCTTTGTTTCTTTATTTCTTTTTTCTTTTTTCCTACCTTGGTTCCTTCATTCGTTCCTCCCTTTCTTCCTTTTTTACGACAGGATCTCTCTATTATGCAACCCTGGCTGTCCTAGAACTCACTATGCAGACCAGGATGGCCTTGAACTCACAGAGATCCACCTGCCTTGCCAGCCAAGTGCTGGGACTAAAGGCGTGCACCACCATGCCTAGCCTGGCTGGATTTCTTTAGTAGAAACGGATCACTCACCGTCTCATTTTGGTCCTTTCAGGCTTCTTCCCTCACTCTTCTTTCATTGACCCCCAAGAGCTTCACCTCTCATCTCCTCCCCTTCTCCACTTTCCTCCTTCATCTCTTCAGGCTTTTTCTGGCAACTGCATCCACTCCCAGCGTCTTCAGTTACTCCCTTACCTAAACCATATGACCTCCCTTAACCTCTGGTCTGAACTCAGACTTGTGTTTACAATCTTGCCGTAGATGTTGAAAACATGTTTCAGACTCAATGCATTTGTGTTAGTTGGCATTCTTAGAAACAAACTTCAGAGGGTGATAAAAAGATGAATATGCTTGTACCAAAGAGAAAAGATAAAGAGGTAGTTTATTTTTTCTTCCTCTTTTATTGCTGCTCCTTGTTCTTCTTCCAGCAGAATCCACAGGTAGGAATGCTGCTGGTGTCTGAAAGGCATTAGGTGCTGCTGTACTCCCGATAGGCGTCTTGACCCATAACAGACTGATTTCGATTTCTCTATAGAAATAATTTATATTTCTATATAAAGTTGGTTTGGTCCAGAACAGGTGTTCATAATGCTATAATTGGACTTTGGATGAACCTCAGAACTCCATTTATTAAAGTTTTGGTCCCTAGCTTGGCACTGCTAGGAGGTGATAGAAGGTCTTTAGGTCACCAGGGGACATGACTTCAAAGACAGTTGCAAGGTGGCTCAGTGGGTAAGTGCTTGTTGCTTGAATAAAGGACCCGAGTGTGGACCTTCAGATGGGTATGACAGCATGCATATACCTCTAACACCAATGTGGGTGGAGCTGAGGGTGATGTGTATGCTGGAGATAGGCTATGTGTGGTTTCATCTACAACCTAGCCAGAAGAGGCTAATTGATAGAATACATGTCCTATAATATATATTTTAGATTTATTTAATTTTATGTGTATGACTGTCTTGCCTTCATTTTTATATGGCCCCATGTACATGCCAGGTGCTCACAGAGGTCAGAAAAGGTGTCAGATCCCCTGGAACTGAACTTCTGGCTGTGAGTCACCATATGGGTGCAGAGACTCAAGCCCAGATCCTCTATAAGAGCAACAAATACTTTAGACATTGAGCCAACTCTCCAGGCTCATGTTATGTTTTCAATTTCAAACCACTTATTGGCTTATTTATTATTTTGTGGGTATGTACATGCCAGAAAGTCTGTTCTCTTCTGTGGGATCTGGGAATTGAACCCAGGTTCTCAGATTTACATAGCAAATCTTTACCCATTGAGCCGTCCCATTAGCCCTCAGTATTGTTTCCTCTTTGAAATATTTTCTAGAGGCTTTTTATACATTAAAGTAGGTGGATTAACTTGGTCACAGATTTTCTGTCAAAACTGGAACTTTCTGCAGCGGCTCCCACCAAGAATCTGGAGCTAGACCGTTGAGGGAGCTGTGTGAAGTGCTTGGAACCGCTTGTTCCTCACAGAGACAGATTAAACTTGAACCAAAGCTCTGATTTGAGCTGCTTGACTCTGGATCTTGTTGAACTACTCAGTGTTTGGCAGAGAGCTTGTAAGAGTTTACTAAATAGAAGGACAAAAATAATTTCATAAAATTAAAGTCAGATGGGATATATGTGTTCATGTTCTTTGCAGTATTTGTGAAAATTATAATTGCTCTTCTAAATAGGAGTTTCCTCCCCCTCCCCCCCCGTTGGTTTTTTGAGATGGGGGTTTCTCAGTAGCTTTGGAACCTGTCCTGGAACTAGCTCTTGTAGACCAGGCTGGCCTCGAATACACAGAGATCCACCTGCCTCTGCCTCCTGAGTGCTGAGATTAAAGGCGTGCGCCACCACTGCCTGGCTACTTTTCTCTCTTTCTTTTAGAAATTGTTTATTAAGCCTGGGAGTGGTGATACATGCCTTTAATCCCAGCAGTCCGGAGACAGAAGCAGATTGATCTATGATTTTTGAGGCCCTCCTGGTCTGTAGAGAGAGTTCCAGACAAAGAAACCTTGTGTCAAAAAAAACAAAAACAAAAAACAAAAAAAAAAAAACCAAAAAAACCCAATTTGCTTATTTAATTAGAAACAGTCTTTCATTGTGTTTCCCTGGTTGGCCTGGGGCATTGAAGATTAGGCTGGCCTTGAACTAAGAGTTTTGTCTGCCTCTGCTGCTGGATTAAAGGTGTACCGCGGGCCAAGATTTGCTAGTAAAAAGTAAATCAGGCTGGGCAGTGGTGGCACACATCTTTAATCCCAGCACTTGGAAGGCAGAGGCTGGCAGATCTCAGTGAGTTCAAGGCCAGCTTAGTCTACACAAGCAAGTTCCAAGATAGTCAGGACTGTTACACAGAGAAACCCTGTCTCAAAACAACAACAACAACAAAAAAAGTAAATCAGAAAGCCAATGAGAAAATGAAAAAACTAGTTTAAATGTTTTCTAACCAGTGTTGTTTTATTTTTGTGATGTGCACCGAGGGGCCTCTGAATGGTTGGATTTCCTCTATTGACTTCTCTGTGCTTAAATATTAAAAACTAACCTGTAGCCCATATCTGGGATCCTAACACTCGGAAGGCTGAGGCAAGAGGACATGTGCTGGGCTAGCCTAAGCTACATAGCAAAACCATGGTCCCTAAAACGAAAGACAAAGAATGAAGATCCTTCAGCCATTGCATTGCGAAGGCCTTTGCACCTCTCAGCTAGGCTAATGTTCAGCTTCCCTCCCCACCTCCAATCTTTTGTTGTTGTTGTTGTTGTTGTTTGTCTTTTCAAGACAGGGTTTCTTTGGGTAACCCTGGTTGTTGTGGAACTTGCTCAATAGACCAGACTGGCCTCAAACTCAGGAATATGCCTGAGTTTAAAGATTAAAGGTATGTACCACTATGCCCGGTCCCATTGCCAATCTATGTGATCCTATAACCATCCAGGTATTCAGATAATCTGAACAAATAAGGGGGAAATCCTGAACTGGTGATTTAAATCTATGACAATATTGAAAAAAAAATACCTTAAGTATGTTATACCATCAGCTAAGTGGAATCTACGGATGACTACCACACTGAGCAGAAGCTCAGGAGTGTGCACTGGCCTGACCTTGGGGTACACATCCTCAGCTGCAGCCACTAAGAGCACCTCCTGTGCACATTCACTACGTTCCCTTTTAAAAGGGCCCTGCCCACCTCCCATCTCTCTCTCTTTCTCTGTCTGTCTCTCTCTACCTGTCCCCAGAGGCCAGTCTCCTCCCCTTCCCTCCTTTTAGGTTCCCTTTCCCTTAATAATCCCCCCCCCCAACAGGAACTGTCTCATGGCTCTTTCTCTTTTGCGCCGGTTTTTTTCCCCTAAATTACAACAGAAGTTACAGCTCATGTCCACCCATGTCAGTAACCTGAAAGTCGCTTGCCTACTTCAAGAGAAAACGGATACAATAACTGACGTGTAAGAGCGACTTCAGTGGTGTACGTGCCAACAAATGCGTCCCGTTTGTCCAGACAGGACATGCGAGTGAGTGGCGGTGCTTTGTCGGGAGCTGTATCTGTGAGGGGCTGAGGGGCCTCCCTCCCATTACTGTTCTGGAATGCGGCTGCTTTACATTTTACATTTTTCAATTTTTTAAAGTGTATTTTATTTTACTTATTTTTCTAAGATTTATTTTTATTTTATGTGTGCTGGTGTCTCCCCTGTCTGTGTGAGAATGTTGGATCCCTTAGGACTAGAGTTACAGACAGTTGCGACCTGCTATGTGGGTGCTGGGAACTGAACCTGGGTTCTCGAGAAGAGCAGCCAGTGCTCCAAACCGCTGAGCAATCTCTCCAGCCCAGAGTTTTTCAATTATTTGTATTTTTTATTGTTTTTATTGAGTTATGCATTTTTCTCCATACCCCTCCCTTCCTCCCCTCTTCCCTTCTACCCTAGAGATTAATTTTTAAGGCTATGGTATAACTAAAGAGTTTCACCATAGTGTCTTCATAACTCCCCCTATCTGGTTCTTTCTTCTCCTCCCCAGTTAGTGCCCCTTTGTGTATTCCTATTATATAGATTCCATTACTCCATTTCCCAATCCTTTAATATCTCTCCCTTTCTCTCATGATCCCCTTTCTAGTTTCCTCTCTCTCTCCTCTCCCCCCCCCCCCGACACTTTAAATCTAGGTTCCACATATAAGAGAAAATCCGTGTCTGGCTTATTTAGTGCGCTCCAGCTCATCTTTCTTCTTGCAGTTTTCATGACTTCACTGTTCTTTCTGACTGTGAATTTCCATTGTGTATGTAGACCACATTTACTTCATCCATCTGTCGATAGATGTGTAGACTGGTTCCGTTTTCTGGCTATTGTATAATCAACATGGATGTACAGGTGTCTCTTCTGTATGCTTAAGAATCCTTTGAATATGTGGTGGCTAGTTTTTATGTCAGCTTGACACAAGATAAAGTCATCTGAGAGGAAGGAACTTCAGTTGAAAAAAATGTCTCCATAAGATTTGGCTGCATCTCTGGAGAGATGCTCAGGGGTTAAGAGATTGACTGCTCTTCCAGAAGTCCTGAGTTCAATTTCAGCACTCACATGGCAGCTCACAACTGTCTATGACTGTAGTCTCAGGGGATCTGATGCCCTCTTCTGGTGTGCATGCATACAGATAAAATACCATATGCATAAAATACATAAATAAAAAAGCTTTAAAAATTCTGGGTGCAGGCAAGCCTATAGGGTGATTTCTTAACTAATGATTGATATGGAAGGGCCCAGACCATTGTAGGCAGGACATTTCTAGGCTGGTAGTTCTAGGTGCTACAAGAAAGCAGGCTGAGCAAGCCATGAGGTGTAGCAGGCTTTCTTGAACTGCCAGCCCCCCAATCATGACACAGTGGCTTATTATTAATTATAAATGCTCAGCCTTAGCTTTAGACTTGTTTCTAGCTAGTTTTTTTCTTTAACTTAAATTAACTCATTTCTGTTCATCTGTGTGCTGCCCTGAGGCTCGTTCCCCTCGCCTATGCTTTCCTGCTTCCTCCGTGTCTGACTGGCTTGGCCCTGGCTGACTGACTGGCTGCCCTTTTTGACCATTCATGTGTTTTATTTATTTATTTTTTTTGGTGGGGGCGAGATAGGGTTTCCTGTGTAACAGTCCTGGCTGTCCTGGAACTTGCTTTGTAAACCAGGCTGGCTTTGAACTCACTAAGATCCACCTGCCTCTGCCTCCCAAGTGCTGGGATTAAAGGCGTGCATCACTACTGCCCTGCCAGCCAGTCACCTTTTTATTAGACCATCAGGTGCCTTAGGTAGGCAAGGTGAGACAGCAGCACATCTTTATGTAGCTAAAGAAATGCAGCATACACAAAAGCAACACACCTTTACATAGTTAAACAAATGCAGTATGAAAAAATGCAACATATCTTTACATAGCTAAACAATTATTCTGCAACACAAACCACTGTAACACATCTTTACTTAGTTAAACAAACGTTCTATTCCACAACATTGAGGAGCAAGCCAGTGAGCAGCACTCCTCCATGGCCTCTGCAACAGTCCGTGTCATTGGGTCCCTGCCTTGAGTTCCTACCCTGACTGCCCTCAGTGATGGACTATGATATGGAAGAATAAGCAAAATAAACCCTCTCCTCTCCAAGTTGCTTTTGGTCATGTTTTCTCACAACAGTAGGAACAATAAGAGGGTCTATACCCAAGAATGATGATAGAACTTGGTCTTGGTCGTATTTTCTTCAGTTTTTTTTTTTTTTTTTTGAGGAGCCTGTGTACTGACATCCTCCAATCCCTTGTGTCAAGCTAACCAAACTCTAACCTTGAGTTAAAAAGAAATTTAAAAAATTTAAAATTTGTGTGTTTATTTTTAAAAGCGTGTATGTGTATGTGTGTGTGTGTGTGTGTGTGTGTGTGTGTGTGTGTGTTCATATGTTCGTTCTTGTGGGGGATTCGTTTTCTTCCCCCAGGGATTAAACTCAGTCCTTAGGCTTGGCAGGTGCCTTTCTGTATTGAGTTGTCTCACTGGCCCTTACTCTTTGATTTTTAAATCACAGGTGTGATTACAAATACAGACCTTGATGCTTGTGAAGACTAGGGAAGAAAGAGACATAGAGCGAAGCTTGGTAGAGTGGAGGCGGGTCAACGCACAGATGCCCTTGACCACACTGAAGAGCTGAGGCTGCAGGTGCCCTGAGTGGAGGAGTTGATGGACTGCTGGAAGGGTGAGACATTTGGTCTGTCACTTACGAAGTGGAACAGTTTCTAGCGATGATTATATTTTAATATGTGACTTTGAATGATAGGAATCTCAAGTAGTTCTGATGAATAGAATCCATGAAGGGGAGGAAGCAAAGATACTAAAAGACCAGTGAGTCTTAACGCAGGACAGTGGCATTCCTCCTGAGTGTACTTCAGCAAGAACAGCAGAGGAGGGATGAGGCCCAGCTTTGATCTAGTTTGGGCCTTCTTAGGGACATCTCTGAGCATAAACGAGGAGAATAAGCTATTCCCTCACATGTCTGTAAGTGTTATATCTTACTTGGACACAGATTATGAATTAAATGTTATCTTGATGCCAGGGGGTAGTTAAAGGTAGAGTCATAAAGTTGCATAGTCACTTTTGCCTGGGACAAGATAGACAATCTCCTGTGAAGAGAGAAATGTCTTAGAAGGGATGGGGCAGCCTTAGGGAGGAAAAGAACATCACTCCAGGATGTCCTTTGGGATGAAAGAGTCTCTCGGATTCCAAAGATGTATACAATGGAGCCTAACTTTAGTAACTTCCTCCAGGGCAGTTTTAAGTCATATATAATGAAATGCACATTTCAACCATTCCAAATGAAATACATGTAGCTCTAACCCAACCAGTAAGCATGTAGGAGTTTATAACTGGTAAGAAAATTAAACTTGCTGGGTGGTGGTGGTGCATGCCTTTAATCCCAGCACTTGGGAGGCAGAGGCAGGTGGATCTCAGAGCAGCCTGGTCTACAGAGCAAGTTCCAGGACAGCCAGAACTGTTACACAGAGAAATACTGTCTCAAAAATAGAAAAGAAAAGAAAAATAAAGTTAGTCTATGCCTTTCAAATGTAAGTATTTTAGCTAGGCGGTGGTGGCACACTTAATCCCAGCACTCGGGAGGCAGAGGCAGGTGGATCTTTGTGAGTTCGAGACCAGCCTGGTCTACAAGAGCTAGTTCCAGGACAGGCTCCAAAGCTACAGAGAAACCCTGTCTCGAAAAACCAAAAAAAGAAAAAAAAAGTAGGTATTTTATATAATGTTTTTAATTCTTAGAGAATTTGTACAAATCTTGATTATATTCACTCCTCACTCGCCTCCAGTTCCTCTCAGACCCACACCACCCTCCACACTCTTTGTGTCCTCTCTCTTTCAGTTATTTATATTTTTGGAAGACACTATCCCACAACAGTTGTCCTGGGCCTCTGGCCTTCTGGCTCTTACAGTCTTTCCACCCCTCTTCTACAATGTTCCCTGAGCCTTAATTGTAGGGATTGAATTGTAAATGCATTTAATTAAGGCAGGCGTCCCAAGGTTCCAAAGTAAGAATATTGAAACAGATGACTTTTAGATGTATTTCTATCTATCTGTCTGTCTGTCAGTCTGTCTATCTATCTATCTATCTATCTATCTATCTATCTATCTATCTATCTATCTATCTATCTATTTTTGGTTTCTCTGTGTAGGAGTCTTGCTGTCCTGGAATTTGCTTTGTAGAGCAGACTGGCCTCAAACTCATACACATCTGCCTGCCTCTGCCTCCTGAGTGCTGGGATTAAGGGCTTGTGCCCACCACTCATACTTATTTGCTTTTTAAAAAGACTTATATTCTTATTTTATGTATGTGAGTGTTCTGTCTGTGTGTTTATCTGTGCACTGCATGTATGCAGTGCCCGAGGAGGCCAGCGGAGTGCACTGTAGAGTTACAGATGGTTGTGAGTCTCTACGTGTATGCTGGGAATTGAACCAAGGTCCTCTGGAAGAGCAGTCTGAGCTCCCATTTTCCCAAACAGTCAGAGCTCTTAACCTCTGAGTCATCTCTCTCTAACCCTAGGTGTATTTCTTATCTAAAATAGAGGTTGGGTTGTATAATGGCTATTCTTGGGTGTCAACTTGACTATATCTGGAATCAATTAAAACCCAAGCTGTTGGGACACCTGTTAGAGATTTTCATTGGAACATTTAAGGTTGGAAGACACACCCTAAATCCACATCATCTGAGGAGGAAAGGTCTACATTAAACATGGGCCACACCTTCTGGTGGCAGCCTACATAGAGGACATGGAAGAAGGAAGCATTCCTTTGAAATCGATATTAGAGCCTACTTCTTTTTGATTCTGGTTTTTTGTTTGTTTGTTGTTTGTTTGAGACAGGGTTTCTCTGTGTAGCTTTGGAGCCTGTCCTGGAACTCACTCTGTTAGACCAGGCTTGTCCCCAACTCTCAGAGATCCGCCCGCCTCTGCCTCCTGAGTGCTGGGATTAAAGGCATGCACCACCACTGTTGGGCTACTTTTTTGGGATGCTGATGTATATTGAAGACCAGCTGAGACATCCAGCCTCATGGACCAAATAACTTTTGGATTCTAGGACTTTCCATAGGAGATAGCTATTTGTCAGACTAGTGGGACCAAAGTAAATCATATATAAAATCATGTATATATGATATATATATATAGTCAAAGCCTGTACCACTTTCATAAATCTTACTTATATATATGTATACTATATATTAAAATCCCTGTATATACATATAATATACATACACATAATCCTGTATATATATAAATTAAAACCTGTAAACCACCCAGATAAATTATATATATATAATCAAAGCCTGTAAACCACTCTTTATATTAAATATAATCCTATTTATATGTATATAAAATAACCAAAGCCTATAAACCACTCTGATAAATTATATATATATGATTGGCATAAATATACATGCACATATATTAATTCTCTCAGTTCTGTTTCTCTAGAGAGCTTTGGATAAAACCAATTGTTAGATAGCTAGGTAAGGTGTTGACAGGTTCTCAGGACATGGAGACTGGACCTCTCTCTTGTAAGCAAAAGCCTAAAACGAAAGACTATGATTACTGGTCAGCAGAATGGGGCCTCCATCATCTCTCTGCCCCTGGAATGAGACATGGCATCTTACTTCTTGGAAGGTCATTAATAAATAACTCTGCAAGCTCAGTTCCAGGATACCTAAACTTTATGATTACTGGCTAGCAGAATGCTTTCTATCCTTGAGACATACCTGCAGTCCCTATGATGGAGGCCTTCACATATATAAGCAAAGACTGACCATTGCCCATCTGTAAGAATCAGATTAAATGGTCTCCCAATCTCCTGGATAGGACAAAATCCCTCTGGGAGAGCTTCCTGATCTAGTCACTTAAGGACTAGTACAAAGCCTGCCATCATGATCTCTATGATGTTTTTTTTGTTGTTGTTTTGTTTTGAGACAGGATCTTATGTAGCCCAGGCTGGCCTTGAACTCAGTATGTAGCTAAGGATATCCTTGGACTCCTTATCCTCCTGTCTCTACCTCCCAAGTACTGAGGTTACAGGCAGACTTGCTCCATCCTGCTGGCTGTGGTGGTTAATTTTGTTGGCTAACCTAGTGGTTTAGAATGACCTAGGAGAAACCTCTGAGCTTGTCTGTGAGGACATTTCCAGAGAGGTTTAAACTGAGATGGGCAAATCTACCCTTTTGTTGGCAGGATCATAACATGGGCTGGAGTCTCAGACTGAATACAAAGGAGAAAGTGGGGGCTAGAGAAATGGTTTAATGGTTAAGAATACAAGCTATCATTGCAGAGGATCTGAGTTTGGTCCCCAGCACTCATGTTGAGGGGCTTACAACCACCTGTGACTCCAGCTTCAGGGACTCTGACAGTCTGTTCTGGACTCTGAGGACTCCTGCCTGCATGTGCACATACCCCACCCCACCCACAACCCACATAGACACAGAATTGTTAAAAACTCATAAGAATAAATCTTTACAAAGGAGAAAGAAGTTAGTGGAGCACCAGCATTCTTCCTTGTATGCTTCCTGATTGTGGACCGAATGTGACCTGCCAGCTTGTGTTCCTGCCATCATGCCTTCCTACCAGAAAGGACTAGCCTCTTCAACACAAGCCAAAATAGGCCTGGTTTTCCTTGCTATTTTTTAAACTAGGTATTTTGTCATAGCAGTGAGAAATGTAACTAACACGGTCCTTTTAGTCCTTGGTCCACTCTCAATCTTTTTTTTTTTTTGAGACTAGGTTTCTCTGTGTAACAGTACTAGCTGTCCTGGAACTAGCTCTTTTTTTTTTAAAAGATTTATTTATTTATTATATGTACAACCTTCCTTCCATGTATGCTTGCATGCCAGAAGAGGGCACTAGATCTCATTATAGGTGGCTGTGAGCCACCATGTGGTTGCTGGGAATTGAACTCAGGACCTCCGGAAGGGCAGTCAGTGCTCTTAACCTCTGAGCCATCTCTCCAGCCCTGGAACTAGCTCTTATAGACCAGGCTGGCCTTGAACTCACAGAGATTCGCTTGCCTCTGCCTTCCGAGGAGTTAAAGGCTTGCACATCAACCATCTGGCCCACTCATTCTTGAGAATGCTTTATATTCCCCTGTAATAAACCTTTCACACTGAGCTCTGTGTCTCCTCTGAAAGCATTTGCCTTGCGATCACAAGGACCAGCGAAATATCCCTGTGACAAATTCAGTGACAGTAAAAACATTAATAATATTAATAAGTTCATGTTTATGAATTTGCTTTTTAAAAATATTTATTTGATCTGGATAGTGTTGTTACATGTCTTCAATTCCAGCACTTGAGAGGCAACAACAGGGCCTCTGTGAGTTCAAGGCTATATAAAGAAACTCTCAAAAAAGCAAAAAAAAAAAGTCTTTTAAAAGTATCTTAATTAATTAATTTTTATGTGTATAAGTGTCTTGTTTTGCCTGCATGTAAGTATGCATGCAGTATATGCAGTGGCCATCATGGAGTTTTGATTACTCTGAGCAGTTATATTGGTGCCGGGAACTGAACCCAGGTCCTGTGGTCCTCTGGGAGACCAGCCAGTGTTCTTAACCACTGAACCATCTTCCAGCCCCAGATACTGTCTTGTTGCTGTACCTGCTCTTGTTATTTTGTAGCCTGTAATCCATTTTTCCAAAACCAGTATCATTCCACGAAGCTACGGTTTTTAAAAAGGAGGCAAAATTAGGTCTGTCTGCTCCACCAGGAGTGTTATATGACGTTATTGTACCTGTGAGAGGGCTGTGCCCATATGAAGCATACAGTTGCCCATTAAGTGCTGAAGAAGTGCCCAGCTGCACTGGGAATCACAGAGATGAAATGTAAATCAATGGCATGCAGTTTTTCCCTATTGCCTTGACAGTTCTGCTGAGGGTGGCGAACTCGGGGATTGATCACTCTCATTTTCTTTACCTCACTTTTCCCATCACCGGAAATTAAATAACTCAAAGCTTAAGGTATAAATCATTGCTGTGAATTTCGTGATCATTAAGGAAGCTGTTTTGTTGGAACTTCTAAACTGTGAAAGTAGAGGCAAATTTTGCTCTAGTTCCAAACCTACGGAACTAGAAATCAGTGTTGCTGGGCAGTGGTGGTGAAAACCTTTAATCCTAGCACTCAGGAAGCAGAAGTAGGTATATCTCTGTGAGCTCAAGGCTGCCTGGTCTACAGAGTGAGTTCCAGGACAGCCAGGGCTCCACGAAGAAACCTTGTCTCAAAAACAAGGCGGGGCACTGGTGGCCCACGCCTTGAAGGAAGGAAGGAAGGAAGGAAGGAAGGAAGGAAGGAAGGAAGGAAGGAAGGAAGGAAGGAAGGAAGGAAGGAAAGAAATCAGTGTTATTGAGGGAGGAGGGAGAATTGGCTTGCTCCCAATACTGAGCCTTCTCTGATGCCACGTATTTCAGATTGGAAGCCCTAGGAGTTTTTGGCTGTGACTGTTCCTGTTCCTTAAGAACACACTTTCAGCCGGGCAGTGGTGGCGCACGCCTTTAATCCCACCACTTGGGTGGCAGAGGCGGGTGGATCTCTGTGAGTTCGAGCCCAGCGTGGTCTACAAGAGCTAGTTCCAGGACAGGCTCCAAAGCTACAGAGAAACCCTGTCTTGAAAAACCAAAAAAACAAACAAACAAACAAACAAACAAAAAAAACCCCCCACACTTTCTAGATGAGCAGTGGTGGCGCATGCCTTTAATCCTAGCACAGGAGTCAGGTGAATCTCTGAGTGAGTTCAAGGCCAGCCTGGTCTATGTGGCGAGTTCAGTAGGACCTGTCTCTAACAGAGTTAAGTTTTCAGTACTTAGTTATGGGGTAAAGGGACTGGTGTAGGAGGGTCCTTCTGTATTTGGGTTGCTTTTATTGGTTAATAAAGAAACTGCCTTGGCCTTTTGATAGGACAGGACTTAGATAGACAGGGAAAGAGAACAGGATACTGGGAAGGGGACAGAGTCAGACAAGCTAAATCTTTCCCGGTAAGCCACGACTCGTGGTTACAGAATATTAGAAATGGGTTAAACAAATATGTGAGAGTTAGCCAATAAGAGGCTAGAGCTAATGGGCCAGGCAGTATTTAAATGAATACAGTTTCCGTGTAATTATTTCGGGTATGCACCAGGAGCCGGGCAGGGCCCTGCGCCGGGAACCAGGCACCAGGAATGCAGCCCGAGCCCCTCATTACTACAAGGGACATGGAAGGACAAGTGAAAGGCTGGTGGCTGGTACTTTAGAGTCACCCTTACTTAGGACAACTTCTGCAAGTAATGGCTGGAGAAAAGTATGTAGTTTTTTAAAATCATTTTATTTTTTTATTTTACTTTATTTTTTCGAGATAGGGTTTCTCTGTGGCTTTGGAGCCTGTCCTGGAACTAGCTCTTGTAGACCAGGCTGGTCTTGAACTCACAGAGATCCGCCTGCCTCTGCCTTCTGAGTGCTGGGATTAAAGGTGTGTGCCACCACAGCCCAGCTAATCTTTTTATTTTTTTATTGATTCTTTGGGAATTTCACATTTTGTACCCAATCTCACCAATCTCCCAGTCCCTCTGCATCTGTTCCTTACCCTTGTGTAGTTTCCCCCACCAAAGAAAAACTTAAAAAGAAATAATAAAAATAAGATACAGATAAAAAAATAACAAAAATTAAATAGAAAATTGAAAATACAAATAAAAATATCAATTTCAATTAAAAAGCAAACAAACCAACAAAAACAAACAAACAAACAAGCAAACAAACAAAAGAAAACAACAACTGTTCTTGGAGACTGGTTATTCCTTCCCGGCTGCTTAGCCCTGAAATAACCACATAGAAACCATATTATTTGCAGTATTGTTCGGCCAAGGCATGCTTCTGGCTAACTCCTATCTTAAATTAATCCATCCTCATTAATCTGTGTATTGCCAGGAGGCTGTGGCTTACCGGGTAAAGTTCCACTGTCTGTCTCTGGTGGGGCTACATGGCTTCTCCTGACAAGCTTTTTTTCTCCTAGCATTCAGTTTAATTTTTCCTGCCTGGCTCTATTCAACCCTGTGCAGGCCCAAGACTGCCCTTTATTAACCAATGGTATTCACAGCATACAGAGGGGACTCTCACATCAAACAACATCCAGAACCCCCCCCCAAAAAAAAACCACTTCGCTTCCCTGTCAGCCTCTCCTTTGTTTCTTTATTTCATCTTTGAGTCATTGGAAGTCATGCAGCATACCTTTTTGTCCAAATAGCTTTCCTTTGGTCGGATTCAAGGCCTGTGGCCTCCGGCCACCATCATCACTGGACCCCCACAGACACTCCTCAGACATCCCCCTGTGGCCTCAGTCATGCAGACCATTCAGCCATGGTCCTGCAGGTTCAGTCCCTTTATACCCTCTAGCAGGTCATCGACGAGGTAGATGTTGGGGTGTGTCAGCCTAAGATCCTGGATGTGTACCTGGATGGCTGTTGAGTTGGTCAGTTGAGGCCCCTGGTATCACTTCCCTTAGGTGAGGGGTGGGGCCAGCTCTCCCACAACTGTGGTGAGGTATGAGGCCATCTTTCCCAAGGGTCGGGGGCCAGCTCTTCTATTAGGGGCAGGACCAACTTTCCCATGCCAGGGTCATCAAGGTACATTTTCCTAAGGCTGGTGAAGAATAGGGCCAGCTCTCCAGCAGGGAGGGCAGCTCTCCCAGGGCCAGTGAGGGTCAGAGCCAGTTTAGTGAAGCCCTTGTGCTTCAAAACATGGTCCAACACATGGTTCACTTGGGCCCCTGTGGTAACATGGGCAACGGACATCAACGCAGACCCCAGATGTGACAGGACCATGGACCCAGACATGGCCAGCAGCAGCAGCTTGGGCCCAGACATCACCATGGCCCCAGCTGGCAGCTTAGGTTTTTCAGATCAGCATGGGCACCAGACTCCAAGAGGGTTCCAGGTGTCAGTAGAGACCCTGAGCAGTCACACAGCCCCAATGGCAGCAGGAGCCACAGACCTCAACACAGACCTCAGCTGCAAGAGGGCCACAGACCCAGACCTGACCCCTAGCCACAGCTTGGGCCTGAACATCATCAACATGGCCCCAGGTGGCAGCGTAGGCCACCCTGATCTGCATGGCTCCGATGGCAACATGATCTCTGAGCACCTACATGGTCTCAGGTGTTGGCCTAGATCCTTTTGGTGGTAACCTGAGCCAGGTATGTAGACATTTTGACTAGGGTTTTCAAATGATTACATCCAACTGTACTTATTTACTTACTTACTTACTTAATTAATTAATTTTTGAGACAGGCTCTCACTATGTAGATCAGGCTGTCCTGAAACTCACTATGGAGACCAGGCTGGCCTTGAACTCAGAGATCTGCCTGCCTTTGCCTTTGAAGCATTGGGATTAAAGGTGTGCGCCACTATGCCCAGCCAAACTATCCTTATTAAAGGAAGAACATAGGGTAATTAAGAACGTGGAATTTGCAGACAGGCACCTTTTGGTACTTGATCCTCAGATCCTAGTGATCTCACTTACTAGCTGTGCAACCTTCCCCTCTTCAAGTCTTCAAGAGGAATCTGACATTTAAAGCCACAAAATCAAAACTGTATTTTTCCCGTTTGTCCCTTCATCAGGCATCTCTTCTATGTGCATGGGTAAGTGCTCAAACTATCACAAGCATTTGTACGGGTTCATGCTCCCAAAACTTAAGGAAATCATTCTTCATTATCTTGGTGTTTTCCTGTACATCTTAAGACTACAGCTCCCAATAATGCTTTTATTCTTGCTGATGCTAGACAGAAATGTAGATTTCTCCTACTTAGAACTGACGCTTATAGGAAAATAAGATAGGAAGTAGTTACATTTTTCTTCTGCCCCTTTTCATTTTTATTCTTTAAAAAAATGTGTGTGTGCAGGACGGTGGTGGCACACACTTTTAATCCCAGGACTCAGGAAGCAGAGTCAGGTGTATCTGTGAGTTCGAGGCCAGCCTGGTCTACAGAGCGAGTTCCAGGACAGGTTCCAAAGTTACAGAGAAACCCTGCCTCAACAAAACAAAACAAAAATAGATGTGTGTGTGTGTGTGAGAGAGAGAGAGAGAGAGACAGAGAGACAGAGAGAGAGAGAGCGCATCTATATGAATGTATGTACACACCTGTGTGCATGGGCACATACAAAGAGGTCAGAAGAGGGCACCAGGCATCCTTTTTAACCACTCTGCCTAACCTTTTGAGGCAGGATCTCTATCTGGAGTTCACATCTCAGCTAGGTTGGAAATGGTCAATCCCAAGCAACTCTTGCATCTTTGGCTCCCTCAGACTGGGAGTTTATTTATAGGGATTCCTGACTTTTACGTTGGTGCTGGGATATGATCTCTGATCCTAACAGCTATGGAACAAGCGTCGTCTTCAGGTCCTAGCTCTTATCTCTAACTTGTCTGCGTCTTCTTACCACAAAAAGCTAAAAACTAAGTCATGTCAGATTTCTGAGTCTTTCTTTGAAGTTTTGTTTTACGTGTATGGATGTTTTGCCCACATATTTGTTTATGTTCTACATATATACCCGGTGCCTGTGGAGGCCAGAAGAGGGCATTGGATCCCCTCAAACTGGACTTACAGATGGTTGCTATCTGCCAATGGTACTGGGAATTCCAACCTAGATCCTCTGAAAGAGCAATTGATGCTCTTAACCACAGAGCCCTCTCTCCTGCCCCAAATAAATATTTCATATGTCATATAGATATAATCACTGATAGCTGAGAAATATCAGGCTATAAAATAAATAACTTACAAAAAGTTTACTAAATGGTCACTTATACTGAGAATCTGTTATTTTTGGCTTCTGAGTATGTGAATGTGGATAACACTGGCCTAAAAGAATGAAGGTGATTTAGCTTTTGTTTTGCTATTGCAGCTTAGCTACACTTGGAGGCAGTACAGTGTAATGGATGGAATCCAAGGTTGAGTGTCAGGCTGACATTTAGAGGCAGGATCTGTTTGTATGATGATGACCACTGGCATAAGCTAATAAATTTATCTCTTTCTGTCTCCATATATAAAAGGATATTTTGTAAATTAATAAAATAAGACCCCAATCTACCATTAATAGATCCTAAGACTTCACTTCTGAGTGGCAGGTGTTATAACACTTTGCTATGCATTTCCATCAGCGCCACTCAGAGGCATCCCAGACACAAAGTCCATCCAAGTCTAGGTTTGAAATGATCACTTATTAATGATGTGACACATTGGACAATTTATACTGTTGGACTAGGAGTCCAAGCTCTAGGGAAGAGTTGCTTCAAGACACCATCCAGACACCACAGTCAATGCAAAAGCATGAGGATTTTATTAATTCTGTCGCGACAGGGTCTTTCAGCATTCGAGAAGCCAGAAAGACCTCGATAGTTGTTAGAGCCCATCTTTTAAAGCAAAAAGCCATAGAAACAAGGGGTGAGCCTGAGGGTTGTTTTCCAACTAATTGGATTGGCTTATTCAAAGGGCTACTAGCAGTGATTAGTCTGTGCCAGGGTAGGAGAATGGCTGTGTGATCGAGTGAGGTAAGAGGGATCTGTGGGTCACTTTGCCCCTTTCCCAGGGCCTGAGTCAAAACACCAGGAACTGAGTCAACACCTAAGGGTTATTTTGCCCCTATTCAATAGAACATTTACAAAGACTCAGGGAGATGATGGAAAGTTCCCAACATTCGTGTGTGGATGACTGTCACGTCTCCAGGAGAGAGGTGTGTAAAAAACCAAAAAAACAAAAAACATTGGTCCTCCTGTCTGTTCTTATGCCAGTACCAGGATGTTTTGGTTTTTCAAGACAGGGTTTTTCTGTGGCTTTGGAGCCTGTCCTGGATCTAGCTCTGTAGACCAGGCTGGTCTTGAACTCACAGAGATCTGCCTGCCTCTACCTCCCAAGTGCTGGGATTAAAGGCGTGCGCCACCACCGCCCAGCAAGAAAACGTTTCTGATATCACACACTCTCTCTCTTGTTTTGTTTTTTGAGACAGGGTTTTTCTGTAGCTTTGGAGTCTGTCCTTGAACTCCCTCTGTAGACCAGGCTGGCCTCAAACTCACAGAGATCCACCTGTCTCACCACCTGGTTCATTCAGTAATAAGAAAACAACCCCAAATCTTGAGGTTATCTTCCATCTTTTCCTTCTCCTTGCCAAGCCTTGACCCAGGTCCATAGACTACATAGACACTTCCTTTGTTTTTGTTTCTTCTCTGCACAAGTGGGCCCTGCTCACCACTGAAATTCCTTTTCTGCTTGTTTTTCTACAGGGTGATATTCTTAGTTCTCTTCTGCTCAAAACAAAACTGCAGACTTCTGAACTACTGCCCACAGTCTGCCGAATGAAACACAAATTCTGGCAAAGTCTCTGTTCAAGTACTAATCATAATTTAGTTCTCAGGAAAAGTGGCTGAAGTCCTTTGAGTGACTTCTCAGGCATCTGAATACTTGGAAACCCAATTGGCAACACTGGGGAAGTTTAGGAGGTGTGGGTTTTCTAGAGGAAGTGTGTCATTGAGTGTAGGAGGAGGAGCTGCTTGTTTGTCCTGGCCGCCCAGAACTGAAATAATCACACAGAAACTGTATTAATTAAAACACTGCTTGGGTGCTTGGCCTATTAACTCTATCTTCTTCTTCTTCTTTTTCTTCTTCTTTTTCTTCTTCTTTTTCTTCTTCTTCTTCTTCTTCTTCTTCTTCTTCTTCTTCTTCTTCTTCTTCTTCTTCTTCTTCTTCT
>PVIU01020855.1:0-24502 GCA_004026605.1 Ondatra zibethicus | reverse complement strand
ATTCAGATGATTTTTTTTGTGTGTGTGCTGGTAACTGAACATCTGGATCCCTTATGTTAATCTACTTTCTATTGCCAAAGCCAACACTGGATAAATCAGCTTTAGAAAAGGGAGTCCAGCAAGATGGCTCTGCAGGTAGCAGGTGGTGCTTGCGGAGCAAGTCTGATGACCTGAGTTCATCCCTGGGATCCATGTGACAGTGGAAAGAGAGAACTGACTGTTCTCTGATCCCCATGTGTATGTTGTGGTACACACTAGTCGGCCTGTCTGTATTTACGCACACACACACGCACACACGCACACACACACACACACACACACACACATACACACACACTTGAGAAAAAAAATTAATTGGCCGGGCATGATGGAACATTCTTTTAGTCCCAGCACTTGGAAGGCAAAGGCAGGCAGATCTCTGTAAGTTCAAGAATATCCTGGTCTACATAGTGAGTTCCAAGCCAGCCAGAGCTACACAGCAGAGGCACTGTCTCAAGAAATAATTAAATAAAATTTAAAACATTCATATAAAGAGCCGGGGTGGTGGTGGTACACACCTTTAATCCCAGCACTCAGGAGGCAGAGGTAGATGGATCTCTGTGAGTTTGAGGCCAACTTGGGTTTACAGAGTGAGTTCCAGGATGGCCAGGATTACACAGAGAAACCCTGTCTCAAAAACAAAAGTTAAAAAAAAAAAAAAAAAAAAAAAAGAAGAAGTAAAGAGGTGTGTTTGAAGTGTTTGGTTCGCAATTTCCAAGGTTCTGCTCTGTGGATCTTAACTCTGCTGTTTTGGGCCTGTCCAGCACAGGACACCATGTCAGGAATGGATGCCATCCTCTTCACCTCATGGCAGCCAGGAAGCAAAATCGAGAAGAAGGAGGGGATCCCAGTGGCCTAACTTCTGTAGTTTTTAAAAAACTCTTTGTTCTCTGGGGTCCTGCCACCCAGTTCCCAAATAAATATGTGGAGACTTATTCTTTCTTATGAATGCCCAATCTTCACGTGGCTTATTTCTAGCCCGCTGTTTTTTTTTTAATTATCCCATCTATCTTTTGCCTCTATCCTATATACCTTCCTTTTTATCTTACTCTGAGGCTGGCTGTGCAGCTGAGTGGCTGGCCCCTACCATCCTCCTCTCTTTCTCCTTTTCTTACTCCTCCCGCCTCTCCTGTTATTTATTCTCTCTGCCCAGCCTCCCCACCTATTTTCTCTCCTGCCTGCCTATTGGCTATTCAGTTCTTTATTAGACCATCAGGTGTTTTGACAGGCAAAGTAACACAGCTTCATAGAGTTAAACAAATGCAACATAAACGAATGCAACAACCTTTGCATCTTTAAACAAATATTTCACAGCATAAACAAATGTAACACATCTTAAAATAATATTCCGCAACAAACTTCCTTCTGCCAGGTCTTATTTAGAAGTCCTAATTACTTGTAGTATCAGCACAAACTGCTGTCAAGTCTTTAAAGATCCAAAATGTAACATGCCTGGTCCTGTATGCTGTCCCAATGCCCAAGCCAAGCAGAGCTGTGCTGTTGCTAAAACTCCTCCCTCGACAACCTCAGGTGTGATTCCAGCAAAGCCCACCAGGGGGAACCAATAAGTTAATTAGGCTTACTCTATAGCGTAGCCTCTATGGAGGGCTATGGGCAGCACCGGTTCTTAAAGCAGTCTCAAGAGCTGGGCAGTGGTGGCACACGCCTTTAATCTCAGTACTTGGGAGGCAGAGGCACGCAGATCTCTGTTTGAGACCAGCCTGGTCTAAAGATCATGTTTCTGGACAGCCAGGGCTACACAAAGAAACTCTGTCTTAGGGGGGAAAAAACCAGCCCACAGGAAGGTCTGCATCCCACAGAAATCACAGCTTCCCCACAGCTGTGTAGATGGATGCAGCCCGCTTTCCTCATCTTTCCCCACCTATACCCTCTCTGGTCCTGTGCCCCAAGACCACACGTAATCAGGGCAGAATTGCATGCAACTGTTTGGGGTGGTGGTGGATACTCAGCTGAGGCAAGTGAGAGTCCCGTGACCCTCCCCACCCCCTTCTTCTATGAAGAAAGGTAAACAGTCAACAGGCCCAGGTGTGATGACGTTTTGCAAGCAGGGTCAGCAGAACTCTTGAAGACGGTGGCCATTTCGATCAGAAAATCCTATACAACAAGTGCATACCTACACTTGGGAGAAGGGAGGAGGACCAGAATTTCACAGTTATCTTTGATTACAAATTAAGTTTGAGGTCAGCCTGGACTACAGACCCTGTTTGTTTTTGAGATGGTGTTGGGGCTGACTGGAACTCACAGAAATCTGCATGTCTCCGCCTCCTGAGTGCTGGGATTAAAGGTGTATAACACCACATCTGGTCTTCAGAATGCTACTTGTATTCATACCGCAACAGCGAGTCTTTGAAGAAGGGTCCAGGAAGCCCAGAAAACTTGTCGACTTAGGATGCTTGAGAAATGCTGGGAGCTGGCACGTTGTGAGTCAGAGGCAAACAGATGGAACGGTTTAGAAACCGGGCTCAAAGCTTACTAAATCTGAAGCTGCCTGCGAACTAGAGAGGTTGTGTGCCCCAAGTGAAGTCTGGGATGGCAAATTGCAACGGTTGGCTGACTGAAGGTAGTTCCTGAACTTAGACCAACGTTGTTAACTGATTGCATTATCCAGTCAGTTTTTGCAGAGTGTCTCTCTACGTGGACTCTAGTAGCTAACAAATGTGCTTTGTGGGAGCTGGAGAGATGGGCTAGAAGTTAAAAGCCCGTGCTGCTCCTCTGGACACGGGAGCTTGGATCTTAGCACCTATATCAGGTAGCTCACAACCTCCTGTGACTCAGAGCACCCAGGCCCCTCTGTCACAGGATTCTTCCCAACGTGAGTCTTTAAAAAAATTGTCTTTACAGTTATCCTCTTCCTTTCTCTCCCTCCCCCTCCTCCTGGAAACTTAAGTTCACGCATCAAATCAATGACTTAACAACATCCAGCCAGAAGTCAACTAGGGAGATTGTTGCATTACGGGTGCTTGTTGTTTTCCGACCACTTAGCCACGAAATAATCACATAGAAACCATATTATTTAAATCACTGCTTGGCCTATTAGCTCGAACTTCTTATCGGTTAGCTCTTACATATTAATTTAACCCATTTCTATTAATGTGTGTATCACCACGTGGCTGTGGCTTACCGGCTAAAGTTCCCAGCATCTGTCTCTGGCTGCTCCATCCCTTCTCCCTGACTCCGCCTTCCTTCTACCTTGCTATAGGCCCAGTCAGTTTCTTTATTCATTAACCAATAAAAGCAACACATAGACAGAAGGACCTCCCACACCAGAGGTTGAGGCAGCCAGCTGGAGTTCCTGACTGAGCTTTTTCTCCATGGATGGGCTTCCAGCTTTCTCTTTCCTCCATAGGCATTTTTACACCATGGGACAATCAAGAGTAATCTCTACAGAAAATGGTTTACCCTCCAGCTGTTCTTAAGGACACACGTCTTTTAACATCATTATCTATTTTCCTTTCTCCATGTTCCAGAATTGGGGACCAGCCTGACTCAGGACAGAGAATATATATTTGTTTTTTGTTTTGTTTTGTTTTATTTTGAGACAGGATTTGATTGTATAGCCCAGGCTGTCCTGGAACTCTCTCTGTAGACCAGGCTAACTTTGAACTCAGAGACACACTTGCCTCTGCCTCCTGAGTGCGAAGGTTAGAGAACTTGTGGGAGTTCTCTCTTTTCACCATGTGGTTCCCAGGGATCCAAGCCGGATTGTCAGGATTGGCAGCAGGGGCCTTCACCAGTCACATCATCTCACCAGTCACGGGATAGGGAGTTTGGGAAAATACTTTAAAGAAACATTCTGAGTCTGGGGCAAAAGAGGTTCTTTTGCTCCCAGAATGGACTTTCAACAAACTGAAATAGCACATGGCAATGTTCAATATATTAGTAAGTATTCAGCATAAGTCCACTCCAGTGGCAGAAGAATGGGACTTCAGTGATTAGCCTGGGCCAATCCCTGGAGCCAGGAGTGGCATGAGTCCCACTCATGGCCTGGCTACTTGTCATGGAGTTGTGTTTGGGGGATAGCAGCCAACATGACTACAACATGTTAAAATGTTGTGGGTGATCCAAAACCCCTAAAGAAGGCAGTAAATGTCAGTAGCTTGTGGGTGACTTATCACATTTTCTGTTTAAAATGAGAGGGGAGGAGAACTAAAGAGGTGGCTCAGCCATTCAGACTACTTTACTGCTCTTGCAGAGTTCTCAGCATCTTAGACAGTTCTCATTTGCCTTAACTCTAACTCTAGAGGATATAATGCCTCTGGCCTCCATGGCTATCTATACCTACCCACCTACCTACCTACCTACATACATACCCCCCCCCACACACACTTCAGAATAAAACAAATCCTTAAAAAATGAAATAAGACGTATGCTAGGGACTAAGACTAGCTTGGTTGCTAAGAGGCTTGTCTGGCATGCATGAAGCTCTGGTATGATCCCTATCCACCACATAAACCAGGCATGGTGGCACACACGCGTAATCCTAGCACTAGAGAGCTCGAGGTAGGAAGGTCAGAAATTTCAGATTATCTTCTGCTATGTAGAACGTTTGAAGCCAGCCTGGGATACACGAGATCTATCTCAAAAGAGAAACAAAATAAAATGAGGCTTGCTGCTGTGTGTATCCCTCAAAGCTCCCAAAACAAGAAAGATGTACTAAAGTACCGTGTACCAAAGATGTTTTATTGCATCACTGCTTTTCACAATGAACAGTCAAAAACAAATAATAACAAATAAAAGTACCTGTTGAGAGGACCAGACATCAGATAGACACAAGACACAATTAAAAACATTTAAAAAGACTATTGGGTGTATTTGTCGTGTGTGTGTGTATGTGTGTGCACGGATGTTGGTGGGCACTGCTAAGCCTCTGTCATGGAGCAGGCTGAGGCCCAGGGAAGTACCCTTGTAACCTGCATCATAGAGTGGACACCTGGACTATTTGTCGCAGCTCCAGATTTCACGCTGACTCCTGTTTTCATGGCTTTCCCAGGATCTGTGTCTTGGGGAGGGCAGCCCCTGAGAAGTGCCCATTTGCTGCCTGAGGAGGGACACCAAGGGACCAGGTGCCACCAGCTCCCTTCTCCCTCACTTGCCCCTCCAGCATGATTTCCTTGGCTTTTCTTTACTACCTAATGCTCATGGTTTTCCTCCTTGCTTCTCCTACCAACTAACATCTGAAAGACTTGAATGTCCCCATGGAGGACAGAGCTAATCCAAGCCTCCTCTTCGGAAGGTTCCTGGATGCCCATAGTCCTCCTGAGAAAGCTGGGAGATGTTTCTGTCTCTTGCCTGTGTTCTTGGAGTGAGGTCCTATCACAAGCCACTGGCTGTTCACGGGTGGCCAGAGTCCAGAGCTCAGGAGCGGCACTGCCCAGGGATGGGTTATGAGGGTGCTCCCTCTAGATTGGAAATGCTTTTGGCCCACCGGGAAAGAAAAGCCCTACACCAATCACCATCTTAGCATTCTGTACCAACTGGAGAAAATCAACACTTAACAAGGCTCATAGTGTCTATGTGCGTTTAATTTTATAGGTGTCTTCAGGGAGCTGCATTCTTCATACAGGTCCACACTCAGAGGGGTTGACAGATGGGGTAGACAGAGCCCTGGAGGTCAGGTTTTTGTTTCTGCCCACTTCTCTTGTCCTCTAAACACTCAAAATCACAGCTCGTGTGGGCTGGGCTAGGGAGGGCTCCAAATTCTTCTCATTCTATACAGGAGGAGAGAGAAAGAGAGATGAGGCTTAGAAAGATTTCCAAACTGCAACAAGAGAACATTGAGATTTGGCAATTAACACCGTTGTCTTCTCTGGCTTTCTCCCTTACGTCTTTGGGGTGTTTTTGTTTGTTTTGAGGCAGGATCTATTTAACCTAGCCTGAGGCGGTGGTTTGATTGAGGATGGCCCCCATAGACTCACACATGTGACTACTTGGCCCCTGGTCGGTAGAACTCTTTGGGAAGGATTAGGAGGTGTGGCCCCGATAGAGGAGCAGTGTCATTAGAGGCAGGCTTTGAGGTTTCAAAAGCCCATTCCCATTCCCAGTCAGCTCTCTCTGCCTCCTAAGGATATGAGCTCCCCTGCTCCTCCAGTGTCGTGCCTGCCAACACCCTCTCCAGCACGATGGCCATGAGCTCACCCTCTGAAACTGTAAGCCTCTAGCAAACTCTTCTCCAACTGCTCTTGGCCATGGTGTCTTATCATGGCAATGGAAGTAACTAAGACACCTGGCTTCAGACGTGTGGTCCTCATGCTTCAGCCTCCCAAATGCTGGAATACAGGTATGTGCACCGTTCCCAACACACTGGGATACAGGTATGTGCACTGTTCCCAACACGCTGGGATACAGGTATGTGCACCGTTCCCAACACGCTGGGATACAGGTATGTGCACTGTTCCCAGTACGCTGGGTTTTGCTGCTGTTGGTATTTTCCATCACATTTGTTTTGTTTTTATGTGCTAGGGTCTTGATATGTAGCCTCAGTTGGACAGCCTGGAACTCACATGTAGTCCAGGCTAGCCTGAATTTTACAGAGATCTGCCTGCCTCTGCTTCCTGAGTGCTGGGATTAAAGGCGTGTGCCACCACTGCCCAGCAGATTTTTTTTTTATGTGCATGAGTGTTTTGCTTGCATTTATGTATGTGTACCATGTGCTTGCCTGGAACTAGTAGAGATTGAAGAGGTCATTGGACCCCCTGGAACTAGAGTTGTGGGGGGGGGATGGTTGTGGTGCTGGGAACCGAGCCCAGGTCCTCTCCAAGAGCCACCCCTCCAGCTCTGCTTCAGCTTTCCCTGCCTGGGCATTACATTCTGCAAAGTCAGAGGTGTCACTCACCTAGTAGTCAGGGTGGGGCATGCTTCGCTGGTTTGCATAAGGATTTTGGGTCTGACTGGGGAACCCTGTCTTGACTTTGGGGAAGATGCTGTTGCCAGCTCTGAAGTTGCTGAAGTCGGAGTTGTTAAAGCCGGAGTTGCTGAGGCGGGAGTTGCTGAAGCCAGAGTTGCTGAAGCCGGTTTGCTGCAGTCGTACGTTCTGAAAGTCTTCGTCAATCAACTTCTGTTCCTCCACATTCTTCTTTTTGTTTTTTGAACTATAATCAGTAAAATGAATTAGGATTTAAGGATGGCAACAAAGTTTCTTGAAGCATTTTTTTTTCTGATACAGCCCTGGAACTCACTATGTAGACCAGGCTGACCTTGAATTCACAAGTGTTGGGATGAAAGGGTGTGCCACCATGCCCAGGCTCACGTTGGCATTAGGTTTGCTTTTCAGTTGGTTATGAAACTAATAGAAGTGAAAGAGAAACCATGACTTATGTCTGACACCAGCAGAATAAATGTCTACAGAAACATCCAGTGAGTGAGATGCGCTCAGCATACCATGATCTTAGAAGAGGAAAAAGGAGCCTGAGAAGATGGCTCTGCTTTCAAAGCACTTGGCACAGAAGCGTGGGGACCTGAGTTGGAATCCCTAGAGTCCATACAAATGTCAGGTGGGCACACATGGAGGCCCGCCTGTCTCTCTAGCATTTGGAAGGAGGGATTCGGGATAGAGATCTCTGGAATAAGTTAGCTAGCTGGAGTAACCATTTCTGTGAGCTCTAGTGCAACTGAGAGATCCTGCCTCAGCTAGCGGAGGAGCCCACAGCAGAGGAATCCTCCTGACAGCAACCCTGGGTCTACACGTTCGCCCACATGCATAGTACCTACACTAGTAGATATGTGTGTACACAAATAGAACAAACTGCACACACACGTGTACAATGAGGAGAAAAGGAAATAGGGCTTGGCAGGATGATAGGGCTGGTTGGGGGCACTTCAGGAGCCTCTAGTGTGGGAATTCTAAGCCAAGTATAAGCGTTTGTGCTCACAGGGCCATCGTCCTACCTCACTCAGATTATACGCTTGTCTTTCTGTCCATGGGGCATAGACCCACTCCCCAGATCAAGAGAGTAGAGTCAGCTGTATCTATGACGCAGGCCACCTGTGCTTCAGTCACATTGGAGATGTCATTCACTGGGTGCCTCAGGTAGCTAGCTCAGTTTACCCTGGAAATCCTGCTTTTGATAGTCTCTCTAGCAAAGACTCCTCTTCCCTAAGGACTGATCATGGAGGCAAAGATTTCATACTGTAATTCCAAGAACCCTGACTCTGTGGATGAGCTAAGAGCCTGGCTCTGCAGTGGGATGGAAAAGTCTTGATAAAAAGACAAACAAACAAAAACTGTCACAAGGCCACCCAATTCTATAGTAACTCTGGTCCCTGAAGGGCCAGGACAGTCAGCCAACTACTTTAAGAAAAGAGAACATAGGCTTACTCCAAAACCAAGCATGTTCTGCCTCTCTTCCTAGAAGTGAGAAAGCTAGACATTGTGAGGATGCCCCTGTGGCTTATTCTAGTTTTGCTCTGGGAAAGGTTAACATCAAAATGGAAGAAAACAGCAACAAAAGAATAAGAAACAAATATCTCAGGCAGCGGTGGTGCACACCTTTAATCCCAGTGCTTGGGAGGCAGAGGCAGGCAGATCTCTGTGAATTTGAGGCCAGTCTGGTCTATAGAGCGAGTTCTAGGACAGCCAGGGCTACACAGAGAAACCTTGTCTCAAAAAACAAAAACAAAGCAAAAAGAACTGGATATCTGTCCATCCTCTACAGTTATAGCGGGAAAAGGCCAGAATGTGTTACCAGAATATAAGATCTGAGCAAAATGTTAGGGGAGAAAGCAGCTGCCTTTCACAATGTGGAGCCCGCTGGGCACGTGTTGATGGGAAGAGGGTGGCAGCATCCTTTCCTTGGCTATTGGAAGAGAAGCAGCATTGCTAAATATTGCTGAATGGCTAAAGAGACCTCACTTCTTCCCTTATGAGACTAAAGGCACCAAGCTGAGATGACCTTACCACTTTAAAACCTGGGGTTTCTGCAGAGGTTGCTTTGGGGCCCTGCTGAGGTTGCTTTTGTGCCAGGCAGGTGCATGCTTTGGGGGGAAGTTATATTTGACAACATCAATGGAATTAAATATATATTTGTTTCAAGGCTGTCCCATAGAGCCCAGGCTGGCCTGAAACTCTTTATGTAAGCCAGGATGACCTGGAACTTTTGAGTCTCCTGCCTCTGCCACCTGAGCTGGGATGACAGGGAGCCACCACCACACTGGTTTGTGCTATACCAGAGATCAGATCCAGGACTTCATGCAGCCTATGCAAACACTCTACCAACTGAGCCCCAGACCCGTTCCTGGATTTTGTTTTGGTGACATAGGATCTCATGTAGTCAAGGCTGGCCTCAAACCTGCTTGCTATGTAGTTGAGGATGGCCCTAAACTCTTAATCCTCCTGCCTCCACTTTCCAAATATTGAGTACAGGCGTGTATAGCTATGCATTACTTGAGTTAAATGGTGCTAAGGAAAAGTGGTTTTTCTGTTGTTTGAGACAGAGATTCTCTATATAGCCCTAGTTGGTCTCATACTCACAGAGATTTGCCTGCCTCTGTCTCCCGAGTGCTGGGATTAAAGGGGTACACCACCATACCTGGCCCTCGTGAAAGTGATTAATGCCACAGAAAATTGATTGTTGGGTCTGATTAGTGTGAAGCAAAAATAAAACTGAACAAAAATTTAAATCATCAAGGATATAGAACTATATATATAATATCACTTAAAAAGGTAAAATTGAGGAAGGGCTAGAGTGATGTTCAATGGATAAGAACACATACTGTTCTTGGAGAAGACCCGAGTTCAGATCCCAATACCAGGCTGGGTGGCTCACAACTGTCTATCACTGCCGCTCTAGGGGATCTAATACTCTCCTGGATTCCTCGAGCACCTGTACTCACATGCACTTATACAAGCATACATAAATAAATGGATACATAAAATACTTATACATACTTACATAAAAATAACAAACATAAATCCTTTAAAAAGAAAGAAAATAATTTAAATAAGAAAAAAATTATTGTAGGAGAGAGGCCTCCCTTGTTTGTTTGCTCTTCCTCATCCACGAGAACGTTTTGGAAAGCAGCTTATCTAGCAGTATCTACACACACACACGCACACGCACACACACGTGCACACACATGCACGCACACACATACACACACGTGCACACACATGCACGCACACACATACACACACATGTACACACACGCACGCACACACGCACACACACACACACACACACACACGTACCTCGCTGAGACGATAAGTGCAATCAGCAAGATGAGAATGAGGGCCCCAGCGATGGTGCCCACAATGGTGAGGATCAGCTGGAATGCTGAAAGACAAGAGCAGCATCCTGGTTAGTTTTAATTTTCAACTTGGCACAACCCACACTGGGAAGAGAGTCTTAAGGAGGCATTATCTAAACTGGGTTAGCCTATGTGGTATGCCTGGGGCAGGAGGGGTCTTGACTGAAGACCCAGTCCACTGTGGGAAGCATCATTCCCTAGGCAGGCGGTCCTGAACAGTAAGAGAGAAGAAAGCTAGCTGGGAGCAAGAGAGCAGCAAACAAGGATCCATGTGCTCATTCTCCTTTTGCTCTTGACTGTAGACTGCAATGCTTTAAGTTCCTGCCTTGGTTTCCCCAAAATAATAGACTGTAACCTGGAATTATAAACCAAACACAGCTTTTCTCTCTTATATTGCTTTTGGCCAGGGTATTTGTCTCAGCAACAGAAATGAAACTAGAACAGATGGTCTCCAACAATCGGGCCCTGCTGTCTACTGCACAGGGACTCGTGTTTTCAGTGTCTCAGTGTGAGCTCCGTCAAGTTCCTGTTTCCCAGGCCTGCAGAGAGGCACACGGGGCAGGTGCTCATCTCTGTTGCCACCCTCTCCTTGTCCTCATGCCCTAACCATGCCCTAACCATTAGGTGGTCTGCAGCACACAACCATTACATGCAGCCTTGCCAGCTATAAAATCCCAGATAAAAAAAGAGGCTGATGGTGGCCTGGTCTTCCTGGGCTACGTGGGGTGGAGGACCTCACTGAGGTCTACACTCCTTCTCCATCTCTCCTGCCACTGCCTGCCCTCCATCAGGGTTAAACATGTCATTAGTAGAGGAGGCAGGTAATGAATGGTTTATGAAGGAGGAGATTGTTAGTGCCTACACTCTTCTACCTCAGACTTGTAATATAGACCTTTTGGTATGTAACCCAGGATGGGTCCTCCTGCCTCAGCATCCCTAGTACTGAGATTACAGACATTCAACACTGTGCCTGGCTGCTATGGACTTTTGGAATATGATCAAAAGAATAGCCTGTGAACATAATACTCACACCAGTTCCTGACACTTAACCTGACAAACATTGGAAAACTCATTCATGGCAGGTGGTGGTGGCACACACTTTTAATCCCAGTGCTGGGGAGGCAGAGGCAGGAGGATCTCTGTGAATTTGAGGCCAACCTAGGTCTACATAGCCAGTTCTAGGTCAGCCAGGATTACACAGTAAAACCCTGATTCCAAAACAAATAAATAAACAAATGAATGAATAATAAGATTTGATAAGATCAGCCTGAGCACTTAAATGCCTGCTTTCTAAAATGTGCACCAATATCCATTATTTTTGGAAGCACCGTCTATAATACACAGAAATTGAGTATGATGACTAAGGATGACTCTGGTCTGGAGTGAGTTCAGAGGCACCAGCTCACCCCTGGGTCTGAGTTCTGCTATTCCCAGCAGCAGAACTGTTGCTGCCCATCACCTAAGGGTGAGTATGGGATGCAGGACCCAGGAGACAAACTCCAAGCTGAGTTTCTCTCTCAGTGAATGACGGAAGACTCTGACGGAGTGGGGAGGACTCTGGATGTAGTCCACATGTGTTTCTTGGATGTTTGGTAACTTAGGGTATCTATACTTACGGTCTTTGCAGTCCTGGCCACTATAGCCAAATGGACACCTGGAACACAGTCACAATAGGAAGCCACATTAAAACCCTTGTGGAGAGTATGCTGGAGTTCCCACCCCAATTTCCATTTCTCCCTCCCTGTCTGCCTTTCATTCTGTCCTCCTTGTTCTTTCCGTTATCTTCTTCATGCTACCACTTTCCCAAGAGAATATTCCACGTGGTTCTAGTATGGTGAGGTGTGCTGAATCTAATATGGTTTCATTTGCCACAGACTGAACATAGGCTCCTCTAAACACCAGGAAGGCTTGGCAATTTAGGCGAAACTGAACCCAAGAAGCATTGAGTAGCATGGCCTCTCTCAAGGGACAACTGGTGAGCAAGAGCCTGTCACTCATGTTCATCTTGGTTTCCTCATCTCACAGCGGGCACCTAACACGTTTCTCACAACTGTATGATAGGTCCAACCTACTGTGGTTCCTAGAGATGCAGCATGCTCCAAAACTCTTGGATGATGATGGCACAGTGATACGCTAAACCTGCCAACCCATGCCAGCTCGCCAGCTCCTGATGCTAAACCTTCATATGTGCTGCAAGTTCTAGCCTCACTATGCTGTGACAAGACAAAGATGGAGTGATTTCTTACGCTTCACACTTATCATCAGTGGACTTCTGGTAGCCCGGCATGCACACACACTCCAGTGGTCCATTGCCATTCTTTAAGCATTGCTTCCTCTCCTCTGCACTGCAGGACCTAGAACACTCTAGAGCTTTAAAACAAAGTGATTTCAACGTCATTATCAGAAACAATATCTTTTTTTTTATTAAAAAAGTGTGTGTGTGTGTGTGGTGTGTGTGTGTGGTGGAGGACATATTCCACAGCACATGTGTGAAGTCACAGGACAAGTTATGGGCAGAGTCCATTCTCTCCCTCCATTTTTATCTGGGTTTGGGGAATAAACTCAGGCTTGATCAGCAAGTGCCTTTGCTGGTTGAGCCACCTCACCAGCACAGAGACAGTCTCTTCAACTCCAAGATAGCATGTGATAGCATATAATTTTGTACATTGGTTTTTCTAAGTAAAGTAAGAATGTGTCTCTTGTGAAGCTGACCATATGGGCCACCTCAGCAGCTCCTAGGCCTGGGAACTCAAGCAGTCAAGTTTGTGTTTTGAAAATACAAGAAGCCAGGTGGTGCTGTTGTACACACACACCCCTTTAATCCCAGCCCTGGCGGGGTGGGGGGTGGGGTGGGAGCAGAGGCAGGCAGATCTCTGTGAGTTTAAGGCCAGCCCGGTCTGCAGAAAGAGTTCTAGGACAGCTAGGACTGTTACGCAGAGAAATCTTGTTTTGAAACAACCCTTGCCTCTCCCCAAAACTGGAAAGAAAAGACTACAGGAGAGAAAGTGAGAATTGTGAAGGCTGCTTGGGAGCAGGGACACTTACGAAGACAAAAAGGAACCAGTAGGCCCGGCCTTGTCAGCCCAGATTTGCACGTGCATTGTAATGGATCCTGGCATTTTTCACTATTGTTTTTACAGCCATAATAGTCACAAAGATCTTGTCCTGTGAGAGGCATAAAATAATTAAAACCACACCCATATAATCCATGAGAGCTCTTCAGTGCCTCGCTCTCGGTCTCTAGTCAACATCATTTGATTTTTTTCTTTTCTTTCTTTTTCTTTTTTCTCTTTTTTATTTTTCTTTTCGAGACAGGGTTTCTCTGTAGCTTCGGAGCTTGTCCTGGAGGAGCTTGCTCTGTAGACCAGGCTGACCTTGAACTCACAGAGATCCACCTGCCTCTGCCTCCCGAGTGCTGGGATTAAAGGCGTGTGCCACACTAAGCCCAGTTTTTGACACTAAGTTTAAATTTTTTTTTAATTTCAGTGTGTGTGAGTTATGCCATGTATGCTGGTTCCCGCCGAAGCCAGATGAGGGGGTCAGAGTCTCTGGAGCTGGAGTTAAAGTTAGACCCCTAACAAGGTTGCTGCGATACAAGCTCCAGTTCAGTCTTCACAATTAAACAGCAAGCGTTACTAACCACTGACCATCTCTCCAGGCCCTGACTATTATTCCCTAAGCCAAAGAAGCCTCTGGAAGACTCCAAGATGCAGCCTTGAGAGAAGCCTTCGACTGTTCTAGTCTAACTGTGCATTGCAAGCGCTGGGGTGAGAGGTGAGAGTGGAGGGGGCACAGGGTGGGAGGGGCTAGAGAAGTGGTGTTGCTCCTCCCTAATAAAGAACCTTGAGAATAGCAAACCCTGCAGCTTGAGAATAGCTCTGCCCTAGTTGGGGTTACTATTGCTGTGATGAAACACCATGACCAAAGAGCAGGATGACAGGGAAGGGTTTATTCGGCTTTCACATCACTGTTCATCATCAAAGGAAGTCAGGACAGGAACTCAAACAGGGCAGGAACCTGGAGACAGGAGCTGATACAGAGGCCATGGAGGGGTGCTGTTTACTGGCTTGTTCAGCATAGTTTGCTTAGCCTGCTTTCTTTTAGAATCCAGGATCACCAGCCCAGGGGTGGCAACACCCACAAAGGGCTGGGCCCTCCCACATCAATCACTGATTAAGAAAATGCTCTACAGGATTGCCTACAGCCAGATCTAATGGAGGCATTTTCTCAACTGAGGTTCCTTTCTCTCTGATGACTCTAGCTTGTGTCAAGTTGACATAAAATTATCCAGTAGAACCTCCAATCCAAAACCTAGAGAAAAAGAAGGCCCAGAAAAAAATATTTTGTGACTAGACCTGAAGATCAGAAAAACTGAGGCATTGGTTTTCATTTGGGGCAGTTTGCTCTGTGGCTTCTCTAGACATCAGCTTGTGGTTCTGGGTTAATCTATTTAAGTGTGCATGACTGGCTTCAGGGTGAAGGGAGATGTGCAGAGAGGTGGTACAAAAAGCACTTTTCAGAGCTGGCATCAACTAGTTTCAATTGCACCAGGGTTTATAGGTATAGCAATGACTTGAGAGTGTAAAAACGAGAAAACTGCAGTGATGTGGGATTTCCTTCTGTATGCTGTGAATATGTTTTATTGCCATTGGTGAATAAAGAAGCTGCTTTTGGCCAATGGCTCAACAGACTATAGCCAGGCTGGAAAAGATAGACTTCTGGGAGTAGCTCGGTGGTGGAACACCTGACTAGCATCCATGAGGTCCTAGGTTTAATCCCCAGCACTAGGGAGATGGCCAGAGTCAGTGGATGGCTCCTGAGGAACAACACCTAGGGCTGACTTACAGACACTGCCCCTCCCTCCCTCCCTCCCTCCCTCACACACACACACACACACACACACACACACACACACACACACTCACACACACGGAGAAATTAGCTTTGCAAACTAGGTCAGAAAAGTTCTAGTCATTAAAAAGCAAAAATGTGAAGCTGGAAAGATAACTCATCAGTGAAGGGCACTTGATGCTCTTCCAAAGGACTTGGGTTTAGTTCTCAGCACCCACATCAGGCAGCTGTTACTCCAGCTCCAAGGGATCAGATATCTCTGGCCTCTTTGGGCACCTGCATACATGTGTACATACCTATACACAGACATACACATATAATTAAAAATAACTAAGTAATTAGCTTAAAAAATCTTTTTAAAAGGGAAATTTGGAGCTGGGGGGTGGTGGTGGGGTATGTCTTTAATAGGAAGGCAGAGGCAGGAGAATCTCTGAGTTCAAGCCAGCCTGGTCTACAGAGTGAGTTTCAGAGAGAAAGAGAAACCCTGTCTCAAAAAAAAATGAAATTTGGAGACAGCAATCCATCTCTTTAATTTACTCCTTCTCACATATAAAGGAAAGATTAGTAGAAAGTTAGATCTTTAGGCAGACTTTAAGTAAAATTATTTAGTACTTACTAACATACTTTGTCACGTTTCCTTTACCATCAATTGCCTTTTGAATTGCAGCCAATATAGTATTTTCGTTTTGAGATGTGTTTTCACTAAACATATTTACTACTGATACATAGGCAGGCTTCTCACTAGCACGCATTGCAGATCTTGCTGACAGAGAAGGGGAGTCACTAAAACTGAAATAAAGATGTTCATGATGAGTCAAACCGAGAGTCAACACATAGTATGTGACCCTCCCTGATGTCCGGCTCTCTTAGCTCTTGTCCTGACCCACTGTCCTAGCTCCACAACTGTAGAGCACATATGGAGGCCTGGGTGATACAGTGCCAAATGTTCAGCCTGGTGGCTTCTATTTGACAAGTATTCAGAGAAGCTATAATGAAAACAACATACCCCTTCCATCTCTTATAAGCAATCTGATGATGTCCCTGTCAGCTACATGAGCTTTCTCCTGTCTTTGGGTGTGTTGCACTTGTTTTTGTCCTGGACCACCAAACATTTCTGAGCATAGTAGCCGGTTTTACCCTCTCATTGTCTCCTAAATTCTCTTGCTGTCTCCTAAAGTACCCCAATCCTTGGTGACTTTAGCAAACCCATCCTGTAACACCATGGCTTTATATAGACCTGCAGGCCCTTCAGTGAAGGGGTAGGACAGTCCACCCTAGGAGACAGCCTCACTGAACCTGGAGCTCACCAACTTGGCTAGGCTGAATGGCCAACAAGCTCCAGGGATCCACTGTCTCCACTCTCTGAGCACTGAGGAGCCTCACAAACATGGGCCACCAAGTGAGGCTTTTACATGGGTACTGGGGATCCAAACTTAGCTCCTTGTGCTTGTGAGCGAGCTCTTTTCCAACTGAGCCGTCTCCCCACACCCATGGCTATCTCTGCTTAACACAAGATGGCTCATGACATGGAAGCTGGAAAGAAGAGCAGAAGTGAAGCAAAGACAGGCTGCTTCCAAAGCAGCTCACTGGGCCAGAGAAAACTTACCTCACTTTAATAATTATAGTCTGTCCATAATCAGAATGAGCCTCAGTCTCAAATGCTTTTTCAAACTGTGGAGGAGAATGTGTAAGGAGAAGTGCAAAAACAGTTAATTTTTTTTAAAAAAAATATATTCTAGGCTTAAACATTGCTTTCTTTTCTCTCTCCCTCCCTCCCTGCCCTTTTTTCTCCCTTCCTTCCCCTCCCTCTTTCCTCCCTCCCTCCTGCCCACCCTCTCTCCTTCCCTCTCTTTTTCCCTCCCTCCCTCCCTTCCTTCCTTAAACAGGGTTTCATGTAGCCCAGGTTGGCCTCAAACTTATTATATAGCCAAGGATGACCTTAAACTCCTGATCCTCCTCCTGCCTCTACCTCTGAAATGCTGGGATTACAGACTTGTACCACCACACCCAAATGGCACACTGCTGGAGATCTAACCTAGGAGCAAGCATTCTACTGACTAAGGTATATACTTATTAGGCAACTACTCTAGTGTTGAATCCTTTTCATTTTATATATTTAGGTATCTGTTTATTTTGTGGTTCTAGGAATTGAACCAGGGCCCTCTACATACTAGGAAAGTGTTATACCAGTGAGCTATATGTTCAGTCCAACTCTTTCTAAAATATATATGTTGATTAGGTTGGCCTTGAACTCACTTTTTAGTCCAGTCAGACCTTGAACTTGGGATCCTCCTGCCTCAACCTTCCAAGAAGTTGGGATCACAGGTCTATAACCCAAGCTCTAGTTTATTTACAGAAATAGGAATATTGAGCTTAGGATCCCGGGCACAATGCTCAACAGAAATTCTGGAAACCTCTATGCAAAGTCCAGTAGACCTGGCTGGATAGTAAACAGACCCTGGGAGATGTCTCATGGCTTGAGCTGGGACTGGCACACAAGGTCTGTTGAGAAGGAGATGGTCTCTGATTTCCTAACTATGCTCCAGAGAAGTCAAGGGGTTCTGAAATATTCTTTTTGGATTAAAAATCTCTTTGAAACCAGGCATGGTGCCTCATGTCTAATGCCAGCATTCAAAAGGCTGACACAGGAGGATTACCATTATTTGAAGTCGTCTCCAGTTATATAGTGAGTTCCAGGCCAGTCTGGAAGATAGTGTGAGACCTTGTCTGAAAACAATGAAAAAGGTCCTGAATGGGGCTCAGCAAGTCAACGTGTTCACCTCACAAATCTGAGTTTAATCCCTAGGCCCTACATTAAAAATTAGATGCAGGAGCTGGAGAGATGGCTCAATGGTTAAGAACACTTGAGCAGTTTTCCTGAGGTTCTGAGTTCAATTCCCAGCCCCCACATGGTGACTCACAACCATCTGTAATGGGATCTAGTGTTCTCTTCTGGGGTGCATGAAGACAGAGCACTCATATACATAATCCACATGAATAAATAAATCTTAATAAAAGATAGGTATAGTGGCACACATCTGTAATCCCAGCATTCTTTTTCTTTTTTCCTTTGTTTTTCGAGACAGGGTTTCTCTGTGTAATAGCCCTCGCTGTCCTGTCCTGGAACTTGCTCTGTAGATCAGACTAGCCTTGAACTCACAGAGATCAGCCTACCTCTGCTTCCCTAGTGCTGGGTTTAAAGGTGTGTACCATCACTACCAGTGAATCCCAGCATTCTTAGGGTGAGAGGAAAGCAGAGAAAGGAGGTCCTCCTGAAGTTGGAGGGCCAGCTAGCCTGGAAAACAAAGTGTGGCAGAAACAAGACGCCATGCCTCAGCAAGGTGGAAGGAGAGTCAACTTCTGAATGCTGTCCACTGACACAGACACTGTGACGTACTCACACCCACGCGCACACACACAAATAACAAAATAATTTTAAAAGAGCAACAATACAAAAGCTTTCTCTAAACATAACACATAAACACATAAACAAAACACTATTTGAAACAATAAGAATGCTTCATGGAGGTCAAGATCATGACAGGGAAATCTACAGAGACAGCTGAACCAAGCTCGTGGAAACTCATGAACTCTTGATCGACAGCTGTGGCACCTCTATGTGACCAAACTAGGCCCTCCATATGTGGGAGACGACTGTGGATCTTAGACTATCTGAGAGGACCCTGGCAGTGGGACTGGGATCTATCCCTTGTGTATGAGCTAGCTTGTTGGAGCCCATTCCCTATGGTGGGATACCATACTCAGCCTTAATGCTTGGTCCTGCCCTAACTCAATGTGCCAGACTTTGTTGACTTCCCATGGGAGCCCTTATCCGTTGGGAGGAATGGATGAGGGATAGGCTGGTTGGGATGGAGGGAGGCAAAGGGGTTCAGGATAAGGGGTAGGAGGAAGAAATGTGGTTGGAATGTAAAATGAATTTTTTTTTTAAAAAAAGGAATGTTTCGCTTCCTCCCTGGCTCCCCCAGGAACACCAGGCCCTGGCTGAGCTTAGGTGTCTAAATACTGGCTGGCTGGATGCTGTGGAGAGTTTCCCAGGCCCAACAACTGTGGCCCCAGAATGGCTGTCCACAGTCCACTCCTTCCCCGCCAACACCGCTCTCAAGAACAGAAATGAAGTGAAATGTTTTTGTCATTTTTTTAATGAAGGGGGGAAGTATCAGATATAGTTTCTCTATTACAGGTAAAAATAAGCCATATTGGTATGGAAATTTATGCAAATCTGAACATAGGAAAAAAGAAAAATGTTTTTACCACTGAACTATATTCCCCAGTCCAAAATAGTGAATTATTAACTAAGTTGTTATGCTATGGGGTAAAACCCTAGGCTTTTCTCGTGCTAGAAAAATACTCTACCAGTAAGTCACAGCCCCAGCCTGCTCTGAAATAATCTAAGACACCATTAGAGCTCTTGTCTATTCAAAACCAACCAATAACTTCTGTAACAGGCAGGTCTGGAGCAGCGTCCCGAGGCTGCTTTCCGGAGGCATGGCCGGGCTATGCCAGGTGCTCCGTCTCCAGTGCACAACCACTCAACCATTCGGAGGCCCGAGAATCCCGAGGGATCTTCCTGCCCACCAGGTGGGGAACATTTTACTTTGTCAACAACAGACACAACTGTGCCCTGTGAGCACATGAAGACCAGCCCCACCCCCTGCAGGGCCAGGTGAGAAGAGAAAGTGGGAAAACACTTACGAATTTGACAACATAGTCGTGAAAGCCTTGATATGCCTCAGAGGTTTTATCTTCCAAGTCAAGTGATTCAGGCACATTCATTGTAATCTCTCCAGGGAATGTCTTTCCTGAAAATCAGGCAAACCCTTTCTGAGCTATTTAATGTTAATAGGACCGCTTCAATTTTGCGTTTAAAACATAAGATACTTTTCTTTTTCTTTTTATCTCTTTCTTTTCCTTTCATTTTAACCCTTTAGACATGGTCTCACTGTGTAGTCCTGGCTACTGACTGGTCTGGAACTCCATTTGTAGACCAGGCTGGTCTCGAACTCACAGAGCCCTGCCTGCTCTGCCTCCCGAGTACTGGAATTTAAGACAAGTGTCATCATGTCTGGCTTATTTTTTCATTTTTGAACTTAGTGCTCATTATTTAAAATAGAAGGGCTTTTCGGGGATCATTTACATAGAGTAGATCCCCAGAAATTAGATTATTAGTGTTAAAAATGCAGACTTTGGAGGGCATATCTCTAACTGTTACGGGCAACGTAGTGCACTCAGTTTCTACCTCACTTTCTGCTCTAGCAGTGAAAGTCATTTCTCATTCATGAAGCAGAACAAAAAGGAATCATTTAGAGCAGTGGTTTCAACCTGTGGGAGGTGAACCCTTTGGGGGGTCAAATGCCCCTTTCATAGGGGCCTTCTAAGACCACAGGAAACACAAATATTTATATTACGATTCATAACAGTAACAGAATTATAGTGATGAAGTAGCAATGAAAGTAATTTAATGGTTGGTGGCCCCCACACCATGAGGAACTGTGAAAGGGTCGCAGCATTGGGAAGGTTGAGAGCTGCTGGCTTAGACAGGCAGGCAGGCAGGTTTTGGGCTCCATAGCACCAGGTGATATATGCCAGCTTACAGGCATTCAAACGTTTGTTTCTGGACTCTGACAGCTCGGATCAGGCACCCAGCCTGCTACCCTCTTCTGCCTCCGTGCTCTAGTGTTGTCATGGCACACTGTGGACAAGGTCTTGTCATCATGTCAATTTTCAGGGCTCTGGCAATGCTTGCTCTCATGTTGTATTAGTACATCCCAGAGCAGCGGAGGGAAGGTTTGTATTCAGTACAGTCCACAGCAGACCTTCAGCCCAGCTTGCTGGCAAATCTGCCTTGCTCTATCTCTCCTCCCCCAGGGTTGGCTGGGACAAAAGCAAGAGCTTTCGGTTTGTCTTCTGCCCCTTTCACTATCATTTGAGATCTGCTAAAGCCCACTTTAGGTATGGATGCAGGGCTCTGCCGTGGTTATCCCTTGAACTTACCTTTCACACATGATGGCTCTTGATAGTAGTAGCCTTCTGAGCACAAGCAGAGTCTTTCGGAATGCAGGTTGACACAAGAAGCGGATCCTCCACAGGGCTCAAGTGTGCACTGATTTTGGGAACCTTAGATGGAGGAGAAAGACATTACAAATCCACAGAACTGGTGACTCACCTCTGCTCTTCATGCCCTCCCTCTAGACACACTTGTTTTTCTTTTGAGACATGGCCTCACTGAGTAGCCTTGGCTGTCCTGGAACTTGCTATGTAGACCAGGCTAGCCTGAACTCACAAAGATCTGTCTGCTTCTGCCTCCAAGTGCTGGGACTAAAGGTGTGCACCACCATTGCTGGCCTCCATACCCTTTTTCTTTCTTTCTTTTTTAGATTTATTTATATATTTATTATGTATACAACATTCTGTCTCCATGAATGCCTGCACGCCAGAAGAGGGCACCAGATCTCATTACAGATGGTTGTGAGCCACCATGTGGTTGCTGGGAATTGAACTCAGGACCTCTGGAAGAGCAGCCAGTGCTCGTAACCTCTGAGCCACCTCTCCAGCCCCTCCATATCCTTTTTCTATGACTCTACAACACATTCTTAGAAGGGCTGGAAGCAGTCTGTTTGCTTCCGTCTCCGAGAAAACCAATGCTGCGGTTTTAGAGCTAAGTGCTCCCTGATGGTGAAGGTTAGAGATTGGTGGACAGAGCCCTGCCTGAGAAGCAAGGCAGCTTTCTAATCCCAAGGAGTTGAGAATCTTCAGAACTCCTCAGTGCTCAGGGACCTCACTGCATGCTTCTCTGCCACCAAGTAGACCTCTGCAAACCTTTTTAAAATAAAGCAGCTTTTTACAGACTAGTGTGGCAATGACCACACAGCGCAGGACAGCAGGAAGTCCCAAAGGGAAACGAGATGTCATGTTCTGATGAGCAGAGCCAGCACACATTCCTGAAGGAAGGAAGAAAGCCAGACATGGTGGCTTATGCTTTGATCCCAACCCTCAGGAGGTAGACACAGGGTCTCTGAGAGTTTGAGGCTAGCCTGGTCTACACAGTAAGTTTCAGTCCAGCCAGGGCTATAGAACAGGACTCTGTCTCAAAAGGAAGGAAGAAATGGAGGGAGAAAGGGAGCAATAAAGGAGAGAAAATGCAGATTAACCAGGTGAACTTCCTCCCATCTAAGTATGAACCAAGTCCCACCCTGTTTAGCTTCTCACAAGATCAGGTTCATTCAGGGTAGAAAGGCCTGGGCAACCCAGTGAGCTTTCTGAGGGGAGGAACTAGGATGCACTACACCCTTAACTCTGTGAGTGAGGATGCAGAATAAAGAAATATTACAATGGCTCCTGAACTCAGGCACACAGAGAGCTGGTGAGATTGGAAGACGGATGTTCTGTAGGTGAGCAAATGGTGATCTTGGTTGACCTACCTTCCTTCCTTCCTTCCTTCCTTCCTTCCTTCCTTCCTTCCTTCCTTCCTTCCTTCCTCTCTCCCCATCCCTTCCCCTTCCTTCTCTTCCTTTTCTTCCCCTCCTTTCCCCTCCCCTCCCCTTCCTTTCCTTTATTCAGTACTGAGGATTGAACCCAGGCCTCATGCACTCTAGGCAAGTGCTCTACCACTGAACTACAGACTCAGCCACAGGCTGCCATTTCCTTCATCTCCATAGATTCTAGAAATTTTTCAAAATGTTTGTTTGTTTTTGTTTTTGTTTGAGACAGAGTTCCTCTGTGTAGCCCTGGCTGTCCTGGGACTCCCTCTGTAGACCAGGCTGGCTTCTAACTCAGAGATCCACCTGCCTCTGCTTCCTGAGTATTGGAACTAAGGCGTGCGCCACAACTGCCCGGCATTATTTACAAAGTCTTAAGTGAGTCCACTGAAGCCAAGAGAAGCAATTTGCCTTGTGCCAGCCAGCATGAGCAGCTCACACAGGAGTGCTGTGGAGGAAGCGGAGTGGCCCGGAGAAGCTCCCATTCCTAAGTCCACCACAGCTGTCCCCCTGGCTGTGACCACTCTGCCCTTCTATACATAGAAGGAAGCAGCGTCATAGACAGGCTGAGTTCTATTGACTTAACCACCCATTTCTTAGATCTATCAAGGAAAACTTGGAAAACGACCAAAAATATAGGGAGACACAAACTTACTCTCTTTGGGCAAGTCACTGTTTTCTTTGGGCCCCATTTTCCTTCTCTGAGATCAACACAGTGTAGTTGAACTCTAAACTCTGAAGCTTGAGGAGTCCTGTAGGCCAGGCTGGTAAATTATGGCTCCTGAGCCGTGACTAACCAACTCTTTATTTTTTATAAATAAAGTTTTATTAGGATATAGCCAAGTTCACTCATTTTTACATTGACAAGGCTGCTTTTCTATTAAAATGTCAGAAGTGAACAGTTTTAACAGAGACCTTGTATTGCCCACAAAGCCTAAAATATGTACTGTTTGTCATCAAGCTTGGAAAAATGAGCCAAGTGGTTTTTGTTTTAGTAACATTGGCTTATGGCCAGTGACACACAAATGGCTGTGCTTGGGCCCTGGTCAGTCAGCAACTGTTTGAGGACAGCCATTGCTTGGCTTCTTAAGCCACAGCCTCAAATTCAAAAGCTTGACTCAGTTTCCAAATTGTGATCAGTCACCATCTTGACTGACTCCGGGTAGAGCTGACTTCTTTTTTTTTTTTCGAGACAGGGTTTCTCTGTGTAATAGTCCTTGCTGTCCTGGAACTCGCTCTTGTAGACCAGGCTGGCCTTGAACTCACAGAGATCTGCCTGCCTCTGCCTCCCAAGTGTTCGGATTAAAGGTGTGCACCACCACCACCGGACCAGAGCTGATTTCTCAAAGACTAGTGTGGCTGATGAGCCAGGGCTTAGTCAAACCCGGTCTTCTCAGAGAACCTGAAGCTACTTCCAGCTCTCCTATGGGTAGCTTTCTCAAAGACTTAATTCATAAAACATGCATTCCACAGCTGGCAGGTAGCTTGAGCAACAGGAAGGAAAATAACTGACTACTCACTTAGGGGCTCGTCTGTCATGACTGAACTTTGAATTTCTTTTCCTGGCCATTTTCCTCCCTCTCCAGAACACACTGACACATCACACCCTCAGTGCTATGTGCCCCGGTAAGGAGACTTTTAGGAATCACTCTTACCTGGAGAGGTAGTCTGTGAGGAGACACCACCAGGAGACTCAGTTGTCATAGGGGGCTGAGTCGAATTATTGGCAGTGTCAGGCGTCTCAGGGGGCTGAGTCGAATTATTGGCAGTGTCAGGCGTCTCAGGGGGCTGAGTCGAATTATTGGCAGTGTCAGGCGTCTCAGGGGGCTGAGTCGAATTATTGGCAGTGTCAG
>PVIU01020854.1:0-33018 GCA_004026605.1 Ondatra zibethicus | reverse complement strand
GTAGCATTATTACTCATAATCACTATTTCCTTCAAATGAAAGTAAACATTGAATTCCAAAGAATTAATTAATAATGAAGCATATGGTAAATTGTGCCTACTGCCTACTTTTTGTCCCTTAACTTGGCCATGTGTAACTTGCATGAATAATGCATTCCGATCTGCTTGTTATAAAATATTTGTCATGCTACCTTAAAAATGATATAAGGTATTTAAACTTGACATATAGTATTTGAAAAATAATAATGTCATATGAAATATTTAAAGTCTTAGTTTTGAGTAAAAAAGTAATGCTGTTGAACACAGAATAGGGCTGTTTGTTGCCTTTAATGATAACTTTGATGATTTATAAATCTCTTATAACCAGAGTTAGAGGACCATTCCCTCATCCACACAAAATACGATCAAACAACACACCCATAGCTCCAGGTTCATAATGTTTTATCTCAGTTTGTTCTTTACTGTAAAAGTCGTTCTTTCAGTTTAAAGTCCTAACACATAGATTTTCTCCCTTCAAAAAGCCATGTGTGGAAAGCAGAGTATTAGCCACAGCAGCTGCAGAATGCCAGGCCCTTCCCCTAATGAAGGTTCCTCTACAGCAGCTGTTCTCAGCCCTTTAACACAGTTCCTCGTGTGACCCCCTCACCTTAAATTTATTGCATTGCTACTTCACAATTGTAATTTTGCTACTGTTATTAATTAAAATGTAAATATTCTGTTTTCCAGTGGTCTTAGGCCACCCCTGGGATAGGGTCATTTCTCTGCCCACACCCCAAACGTGTTGTGACCCACAAGTTGAGAACCACTGCCCTCGAGGCTCCTAAATGGACTTTGCTGCTCCTTCCTTTTAGTCTACAGGGTCTCTCAGGACCAGGAGGCAGAGTCAGGAGTGAGTAAACTTAGAGTAAATCCTAGTGGATGTGGCTCTTAGGAAAGGAAGGCAGTGGAGCTTTGGAGACATGACTCTTTGATACCAGCATTAGGTCTACATTCATGGTTCAGGGCCAGCCAGGGCTACATAGCGAACCAAAAGAAACTTAGAGATTGCCTTCCTTTTTGCTACACCCTTGACTAGGGAATAGCTGCAGACAGAAGCACTGTGCAAAGTTCACTGTTTGCTCTTTCTACAGCTGACCTCCTTTAGCTGCTCATGCATTAAGAGAACTATTGGCCAAGCCTCATCTTCAGACAGTGGGACCCTTACACCAAACACCCTTCGTTGCTCTCAGCATCCCATCGGTGTCTATATAGGTAATAGTTCACAAAGCTTCACAAATGGAAGGTGAAGATGTCAGCATAGGAGAAAACTTCATTCTGAGGACAAACTCTTTTAGCATTTGTGTTAAATATCTGCTCCCTTTAATCTGTATTGATAGTCCTGTAATTCTGACCTTGACAACCAGCGCTGTGTTGGCTCACCTAAGGGGAAACTGAATTATCACTGGATGCTGAGGAGTTTTCCCATTACTCTAATGGTTATATACACAGTTACAGGTTTGCTTCACATTTGACCTTTTCATCATGTGTACTCCCCAGCACTTAAAATAGATGGATAAAATGTGAATTGTTCATGTCAGCATAAAGCTAAGCATGTAAATCCCTGAACACAGTGCACTTTCGTGCAAGCAGCCCAGGTGTGGTAGAGGCATCTCATACACATGCACAAATAATGAATATAGTTATGCTACTACGATGTGGAAAGTATTACCATTTTATAAAATAAATTTAAAGTTTTCACAGCTATTTGAGAAAAACAGGTATAACTATCTTAGCAAATCTAACTCTAGATAATCTATAAGATAACATAAAATCTAAATGTCCTTCATGAGTGTATCCAGAATATGGTGAGTTGAAGCATCACATGTCTCAGTGCCACTGCTGAGAACTGCCTGAGCTATTCAGAAATCCCCACTAACAAAGCCCTAAGAACGATGTTTGAGAATGCTCTTTGTCCCTCTAGCAGCCTCCTGGCTAGCAATTAGAGATGCAATTCATGAAGATATCACAAGAAAATGTCACCCCCTTCCTCTATCTGTAGTGTTACATAGTTGGCTTCATCTCCCAGGTTAGAACCCATATACTTCACGTCACATGCGTCACACCTCACAGAACCCATGTAAACAGGGAGACCTGCTTTGCTTATATGTCACTTTGGTTAACTCTGTGCTTGGAGGGTGCCTTGTTAAAGCACACCCTTTTCTCCCTTTTCATATTAAGAAAGTGAGGCCAAAGGACCCTATGAAAAGTAAAGCATGGAAAGAACCCAGAAAGCATAGATGAAATTGAGGAGCTGTGACCAGGATTTTCTGGCTTACCCCTGCAAAGCATCCTCCTGCAGGATGGTGACCGACATGAGTGAAATCATACAATGCAGGAGAGGCTAAGTGATGTGGTGTTACTGGCATGGATTAAATGATACAGTTCCCAGTGTACAAGAAATGATAAATGATCTCTGTATTAAAAAGCTGAAAAGCAAAATAAATAAATAAAGCTGAAAAGCTAGTGACAACTGGAATTGTATCATTGGTTCTCAAGTCCTAGACAGGATCCATCCTAAGAAGATCCAGTCTTGCAGGGTTAGTCTTGGCCTGCTAGGAAGGGCACTTTACAGAAGTCTATATGAGGTCTAGCTTAAGAGCCTTGACCCTTGTGGACTCATTAGTCATGGCATGGAGTAGACGATGTCCTCTAGAGCCACGAAGGAAACAGGGACCATGGAGCGGCAGAGCTGCCTTAGAGGTCTCAGGGCATCCTGGTCACCATTCCAAAGGGAACACATTCGGGTTCGCTTAAACATTTGAACTCAAGAAGAAGGTCCCCGCCATAATACCATGATTAAACGAAACACTATTAGGGCAGAAGCCAAGAAGGAAAGCCTTGTTTAGAAAAGAAATTTTACTGATTTGATACCTTTGGCTCCTATTAGATGTCTAGCTACAGATGATTACTAAGTCGACTTTCTAGGTAATCACACAACTAAATTGAAAGGCTGGGGTATGTGGGAATGAGTCAGAGTCAAGGTAACTTTCATGGTAGGTAACTAAGGAGTGAACTTAGACAACTAAGATATACTTTTCCCTGGTTTATCATTAAGTGAGAAATAGTTATCTCACATCTCACATTACTTTCTCTGAGTTGTGCTATTAGTGAGGTGGAACTCAAGAGGGACTTTGAGAATTTCATATATTCATTGCACTTGAGATCTACAAAGCAAATACTGAATAGATTGCAAGAATAAGTAGAATACATTTTTAGCTTTTAGGTATGTTCTATCAAGATAAGTAAATTCTTAGAAAAACGTTAAAATAATTTTGTGGTAGAATAGCTTTTTATAGAGAGTATGTTTCTTTCAGTAAAAGATGATGAGTGTGACTCAGATGCAGAAAATGAGCAAAACCATGACCCTAATGTGGAAGAGTTCCTGCACCAACAAGACACGGCCATCATTTACCCTGAGGCGCCCGATGAGGACCAGCGGCAGGGCACACCAGAAGCCAGTGGTCAAGACGAAAATGGTGAGGACAGCTTAGCATGCTGTTTTCTTTCTTAAGTTAAAGGGTTGTTATTTCTGTTACTCTATTGCAGGGACATATTTCTACTAAAGCGAACACTATGAGAACCAAAAAGTCATGAGTGCTCAAGAGAATCAGTACAGCATTGAGTTGTTGGCTGCTCTTGGATGCACATCAGGCACTTCTTCAGTGCCTGTATCACCTCCCATGAAATAGAAGCTGCTGGCAGAAGTGAGGAGGAATTTGACCCATTCTGTCCTTGATTGTTTTTGTTTGTTTGTTAATATTCTTTTAGCAAGTGAAATAGGGTGGTCCAGCTGAGAGCATGCAAACTGGAGCAGTAGTTCTGGGGGTGTGCTTTAGTCCACTTCACTGTGACTCCTCAGGGAGCGAGGAGGGGTGCAAGGACAATTCAGACTCCTACTCAGAGACAGGCTGCCAGTCTGCCCTTCCAAGAATAATAACCAAATGCAAATCACATGTAAGCGTTCCTATCAGTGATCTGACGTCATATTTGTACCAAGAATAGGAAGGGTCTTGCAATTTTCCAGGATTCATCAAGTGTTAATTTCCTAAATTCTTCTTCAGTTTTCTGGAGTTCTTCATTGAGTGGATAGATTTAGCTTAATATTCAAGCAATCAACTTTGAACTTTTTTGAGGAAATTGAGAAAAGATGGCATAAAAAAGAAAACGGGGAGCCAAGACGTAGCTCAGTTGGTAGATCACTTGCCTAGCATGCACCAAGCCTTGAGTTCAGTCCTTAGCATGAAATAAACCAAGTGTAGTGGCACACACCTGTAATGCCACACTTAGGAGATGGAGGCAGGGAGATCAGAAATTCAGAGCCATCCTTAACTGCAGAGTAAGCTGGAGGCCAACCCAAGCTATATGAGCCAACCTGAGCTACATGAGAGCTTATCTAAAAACAATGAAGAAAGAAAAAAATAGATGCTATAGTCAAGTGTAAAGACTTGTATTTTTGTTGAATCGAGAGTCAACTGTATCTTTGTTAAATCACAATCGACTCTAAGAAAAGAGCAGAGCAAGAAGCAATGTTGTAGTGTACACATGGAGTCCCAGCACGAGGAGCTGAGCTCAAAACCAGACTGTGTAAGATCCTGTCGGGGGGAGGGTGTGATGAGAAGAAATGTATGGTTCAGTCTAGAATGGACAGGATTTCCTGTAATGAAATCTGTGATAAAGGAAGTAACATAGGGTATTCAGGGACTGCTCCTCTACCTTGCTAAGCAGATATATTTGAAGAAAGTAATGCCAGCTCAAGGGTCTCTGTGATTCAGTTGTTTAACTAGTGCTCTGTGCTCTGCTAGGGCACTCAGAGAACCCATGGTCACTCTTGTTGTAATACTGGAAGTCTCCACTCCTTCTGCTTTCAATTCCTGACTGTTTGTTTCTAATATGTTTGCATCTCACTCCAAGATGCAGAAGGTTATAATAGAAATGAAAGAGAAACAGAAAAAAAGTTAAACCTATTTGAATATATGTAAAACTTTTATATAACAAATAATTTGAAAAAAAGCCTCAATGAAAGAAAAACACAAATATACAGATTTGTTCCATAAATAATAAATCAGCCTAGTATGTTCATCCTTATGAACCTTGTTGTTGCCAGTAAACCTGGTAAAAGGTCGGGGGGGGGCTAACTAATCTGAATTAGTAAAGTATTTGAATTATAGAGTATGTATATAAACAACTATATGTATGTATGTATGTATTTGAATTATAGAGTATGTGTAGCCAATTGCTGCAGGGAAGCGGGCCACTTGTTCATCCTAGCTGCCCAGCTAGCTTAGCCCCGAAATAACCACACAGAAATTGTATTAATTAAATCACTGCTTGGCCCATTAGCTCTAACTTCTTATTGGCTAACTCTTACATCTTAGTTTAACCCATTTCTATTAATCTGTGCATTGCCACATGGCAGCGGCTTACTGGCTAAGTTTTGGCAGCATGTCTTAACTCTGGCAGCAGATCCATGGCATCTCTCTGACTCTGCTTTCTTCCTCCCAGAATTCAGTTCTGTCTTCTCCACCTACCTAAGTTCTGCCCTATCAGACCAAGGCAGTTTCTTTATTCATTAACCAATACAAGCAAAGCCCAGAGGGGACTCCCACATCAAGTATGTATATAAAGCACTGTGATTTAATGAGAGCAGTGACCATGTCATACCAGAAGACAGCATTTGACAGTACTCCTTCCTGTCTGCACTGCATACATTCCTCAGTCTTCCTCTCCACACTGTTCCATGCACTTCAGGAGGCTTGATATTAATGTACTGTTTTGGGTTGAGCATGTAACAGTCACTTATTCTCAGCACTTTGGTTGTGAGTCTCTGCATTTACTGCTGCCTGCCACAAAAAGCAGCTTTTCCAGCAAAGGTTGAAAGCATCACTAATTGGTAGTATAGGCAGAAATACTCAGAAGGCTGCTTGACAGCATGCCCATTTAGCAAAGTAGTGATAGTAGGTTCCCACCTAGTACCCATGACCTCCCCAACCGCACGATTCCCTCCTATGGATAAGGCCTCAGAAAGCTATTGATTATCCCCAAAGCAGCCATGCCACTATTTCTCCAGTGGGCACATTGTTCCAGGCCATTCAGTATTATAATATGTAGGTTCTACCAGGGGGTGAGTTGATTGACAGCTTTTCCCTCTCTAGTGACCCCCACATAGTAGCACCTTCCAGCACTATAATAGCTAGCTAGCCTGCAGGAAGTTTCCCAGTAAGTTTGAGATTGATTTCTGTATGTCCTGAAACCAAAGTGTGTGGTGTCTTCAGGAATAGGGTTTTACCATCTAGTTCTGTTGGGCAAACAAGAATCATGGCAATAACCTGTATTTGGGGCTCCTGGGGTCTCCCAGACCAATAATGCATCAACACCTAGCGCTGTGGTCCATTTAATGTCCATGTCTCCTAAGGAAGCATTGTCCACCTGTGCAGACTACCCCCATTCAGACTCCTTTCATAAACTATATTTTCCACAAGACTTTTTCATATATCCATAAGTTTTGATTAACCCACCCTTGTTCCTTCATTATATGATTCTTAAAACACATTCACATTTGCTTTTTATTATTTTTGCTAGTGACCAAAAAGAATAAATCCATACTTCATGTTTAAGAGACTCCAATACACTGGTTTAAGAAAATAACTTGCTATCCAAATAGCATGAGCAGCCCATGAACGGTTTGCTTACTGATTGTACAGCTGAATCATGAAGAGAAACTGTGGCACATACTGAGTGTGCATAGCTCCCTGGCCCTGGGGGAAGGACAGTTTGGTTGATGGAACCATGGGACATTACATGCCAGCAGACACCAAGAGCAGCAGAATGTTACCACTTCTAGAATCAGTCAGATTCACTGGGCATCCTGGCAAGGGAGAGGTCCCAAAATGCTAGTTTCCCATTGTCTTATGCAAAATAAAATATGGCTTTCTCCAAAAGAAGAGTCTGCATTAGAATGGTGCCTAACTAAACTCTCTGGATCAAGTGGCCTTGTTAGCTAGCAGCTAAAGATGCCATACTGAACTTAGGAGCTCTGGTTATTTGATTTTTACTCATATATTTGTAGTTATTTCAACATACTTGACTAGTCATTTAGAGTTCAGGTTTCAATCTCTCATCTATAGAAGTCGTCTTTAAGTAAGACATTTAGTTGATATGGACTCAAACTCCAGTAAAGCCGTATGTGTGTATAAGGAAGCATCTGAAGATTATAAACTACCTTAAGTTGCCTATTTTCTATGAAGAATTTAAAATTGAAGAAAATAGAGAGTATATTTACAGTAAGGTGTCACTTATGAACTAATTTCTTAAAAAGAACATAGGAAACGACTGAGAGCAGGGATAAAGTGGTAATGATTACTGAGAGCAGGGATAAAGTGGTAGTGATTACTGAGAGCAGGGATAAAGTGGTAGTGACTCCAGCTTAGGTTCTGCATCGTGGTGCTCAGCTCCCCGCGTCCGCACGCCCTTCACGGTCTGAGCTCAGCCACCACACCTCGCCACCAGGCACCTTGGAAACTGCGCTGCTTACTTGTGGCAGTAATTTAGGTGTTGTTTTCAAATGAAAAAGAGTTAGTGCTAAGTAAGCAATGGAATTGCCATGAGCAAACTTTTCACAACAGCTCCCATACAGTGTGTGTGTGTGTGTGTGTGTGTGTGTGTGTGTGTGTGTAACTCAATCCTAATTTTACTTGTATTTCTTCAGTTAACAAAACACAAAAAAGGGAAAAAATTAGGGTTCTGAGATGGGAATTTGAAAGCTGTGGTTGAATGCTAAGTTAATCATTTGCTTGCTGTGTGTAACTTTTAAGCAACTTAACCTGTATTTATTGTCAAGCTTTCTCTTCCATAAATGGCAGTGCGTGTCCATTGTTTGAGGGCAGATGTAGAGTGAGCAGCACTGCCACTGTATGTGGCCCGGGCTGGTGGTAGCTGACCATATTCCTCGGATGCTTTAAGTTACAGCATCTCTTCCCATCACAGGAACACCAGACGCGTTTTCCCAGTTGCTCACCTGCCCGTATTGTGATAGAGGCTACAAGCGCTTCACCTCTTTGAAAGAACACATTAAGTACCGCCATGAGAAGAATGAAGACAACTTCAGCTGCTCCCTGTGCAGTTACACCTTTGCATACAGGACCCAGCTGGAACGCCACATGACATCACATAAGTCAGGAAGAGAGCAAGTGAGTGAAAGAAGCAGGGCAGCCACCTCCCCACACTCAGGAGGCTTTGGGAAAGGAGGCCTGTGGGGACTCCCAGGGCATGCGCAGAGGCTGCCTTGTGCGCAGTCTGACAGAGATGAGAGGGTGGTTATCTTCTCAGGGAAGGGCCTTGCCATCCTAACTTGTTTGCAGAAACCATAATAAGCATCCCTTGGAGTCTGAGAGACTCCAAGCTGTGTTCTATCAACATGTTTTGTGTAGGAAAATAAATATTGTTCTTTAAACCACATGACTTCAGCACTGACCAAATCAAGGGGAGGCTGCAATTTTTTGATTTTTTTTTTCCTGGAGGTAGTGACTATACTAAGTATAAAATACTACAGTTTGTCTGCAGTAGTCAGGGAAACTGCATCCTCCATACAGTTTGAGAACTTTTAGCCTGAAGAGTCAACTTTGATAGCTTAGTCTAATTCTGTCACCATGTATGTTTTCTAGAAGTATAAACTGAGTGTTTTAACTATAAATTACACTTAAAGTATGGGCTTTATATTCAACATTAAAGTCAAAGGATCTTTAGTAATTGTTCTTTTTTTTTACAATGTCCTGGTTGGGAACTGTCAGCTACCCGCAAGCAAGCTACTACCCATTTGACATTAACTTTACAAGCCAAGTAACAGTGTAACAGGATGCTGGGGCACAGATCGGAGTTTCAGCACATGACCAGCTCCTTACATCACAGGATTATGAACATAGACCTGCTGCATTTGGGAGCATTAGGGGCCTTATAGAAGTCATTGTCCCACAGAGTCTTTGTGCCTTTGCTAAGCTGATGGATAACCTCTGTAAAAAAAAGTCAACAGGAAAAGAAGAAACAGTCAACCTGTTTGCTCAGGACCTTGGCATCACTCACAAAATCTGATACTAAGAAAAGAGTGGTAGTGAGGCAGGAGAGGACCAGAGTCTGCAACAGTGACCTAACAGTAAAGGCTGAGAGGAACCACTGAGCATGGGAGGCAACAAGAAAAGGAAGGAGTTCCTGGGGAAATGACCACCTGCTCCTGGACCTTGCTGAGGAGGCTTACCAGGGAGAGCACCGATAACACCAAACAGTGCTTTCTGCGGTAGAGACTGGTGCAGCCATAGCATAAACAAGGCTTAGAGAAAGAGCTGGCCATGTGACTTTTGAAAGTAGACCCACTCTGCTACAGCTTGGCTCAGTGGTGAGGGCCCTCGCCAAAGACAGATAGACAGCAAAGCTGAAGCAAAACTGTGAAAACAAACTCCTAGAATCTGCAGTGACCATGATGGCCACTTGTATGAGGACTTTTCTGGTGGGTGTGAACTAAAAGGAGCTGTGATGGGGATTGGGGGGCAGTGTGAGGAAGGATGGCTGAGAGGTCTTGGAAACCATTCAGGAATGTTGGCCTTTCAGGCCTTTGGAATCATATTATGGCTAAGGGATGAGCATTTCCATATCTTACAAGGTATGTGCTTGATACATATTTCCATTTCTGTTATATGTCAGGCCCTATTCCAGTAATAAGGACCTAAGAAGGAAGAGGACAAAGTCCTAACATCAGGGAACACACACAACTGATATAAACCAAACTAAAATGAAAACAAAGTATTTTCAAAATCATCAGATTAAGGCACGTTTTGGAAACATCAAACATAAGAGCTGTACCATCCTTTTGAAATGTCACTGGTACTCCAGGGAGGTCCTTGTTCTACTGATGGGTCTCTACAGAAAACTTGCCGACTTTAATCTAAAGTGCAGATAAGACCATCCCTAGATCCTAATAAAACACAAACCACTCTACTTCTGGGAAATATTCTGTATTTGTGACTGCTATGACTTCAGGCCTGTAACAGACAACAAAATCATCAAAGTCACCTGGAGTGTGAGATGTAAAACACCAGTTCTTTCTTGCAGAGACACGTGACGCAGTCTGGGGGTAATCGTAAGTTCAAGTGCACTGAATGTGGAAAAGCTTTCAAATACAAACATCACCTAAAGGAGCACTTACGCATCCACAGTGGTGAGTACATGCTTTCTTTCTGCATCCTGTATAGCGTGACAGCTATGTCAGAACAGGTTCCACAGGGGTAAGAATTACTTGCTGCTTTTCATTTGAATGATATTTCATTAGTATCTAACCTCTAAAGTATATAATACAGTAAATAGCATTTTCCTATGTGAATATAATATAAATGAAGATATACTTTACATGAGAAAAGTAATAAAGGAACTTAATAAAATTCATGGGGAGATAATATGGACCCAGAGAGCTTAAGTAGCCTAAATTAGAATTTAAAAGAAAAACATATTCTCCTGAATCTTTATCTTTCTATTCCACATCAGTTTTGTATTGCTTTCTAGATTTAATGACAAAGCTTATAAGGACAATCCCACATCACACTGTAAAATCTGATCTTTTGATTGAATTCAGATATGTTTTTGATTAAGTAATTTTAGTGATAAAACCATCAGCCAACAAATGTGAGAACGTGGTGTTTGGTATTGTCTACCTTAAGATGGTTAATTCACAGATGGATCTCCCTGGCGGTTGTCAGGTGGATTTGTGAGTGGTGGTAGTTCTCTGTCTTTTGGAATTGCATTTCTGGAACTTTCACTGTATCAATAATTGAATTAACCCTCAGTAATATACATGCCAAAATCATTCCTTAAACGTGCTCAAGCCAAGATGCTCAAAGAGAACTTTTATCTTCACATATTAATTAATTTATTTATTAATGTTTCTAGAATGTATAGAGTATCTCTTGCAACTTGCAGTGTGCTAATGTACAGTGAACTGTTCCTTAACCCTGTGCTATGGAATAGGGCTCACTCACAATACAGAATCTGCCTTCTTACTGGAGAAATGTTAGCTAAACTTGAAGTTTAGGATTAAAATTTGGGTTAAATTGGGGTTAAAGAACAAAAATAAGATAAAACTTGATTTAGATTTATGCTGTAGTTTTATATTAGCATTTATCATCTCTCTTAATGGAACAAAGTTGGGATGCATAGCTTATTCCAGAGATCAAAACACTGGTCTAGAAGCAAGACATTGAAATTAATGGAGATGCCTCAGTCAGTGTCTTAGTTAGGGTCTCCATGACAACAGCAACATGGCTTGCAAGGAGTTAGCGCTCTCCTTCTACCATTTGGGTCTCAAAAATCAAACTTCGGCCACCAGGCTTGGTGGGATGGACTTACATCCACTGAATCATCTCACTGGATCCATTTTCTTTAGATTTTACAAATACAATAATTTTACAGACAAGAATGGATTGAAACTTTAAAACAAAACAAACCCCCCCCCCCCCCGAACTCAAGTTCTTCCCTCGGGGGGCTTGAAGAGCACTCACTGCCCAGGGCGCCTAAGAACAGGCTGCACACTCCTCAGGAGGCATCGGTACTATTTCTCCTTACTTGTTTGCTTTAGCTTTGAAAATTTGTTGAGGATCAGAGTCCACAGTTATATTTTCTAAAATGACCTGGATTGCTACTTTGTGCTCATCACCATAAAGCTTTAGCTATGAAGCCTGAGCAAACCCATGTGCATTAACGGGCAGACCCATGTGCACTAATGAACAGACCCATGTGCACTAATGGGCAGATCCGTGTGCAGTCATGGGTAGACCCGTGTGCACTAATGGGCGGACCCGTGTGCACTAATGAACAAACCCGTGTGCACTAATGGGCGGACCCATGTGCATTAACGGGCAGACCCGTGTGCACTAATGAACAGACCCGTGCAAACTAATGGGCAGATCCCTGTGCACTAATGGGTGGACCCGTGTGCACTAGTGGGTAGACCCGTGTGCACTAATGGGCAGACCCGTGTGCATTATTGGGTAGACCTGTGTGCGTTAATGGGCAGATTGCTCTGTTAGGAGACTCTCAGACAAAAGCACCCCTGCTCAGATACAAACCTCCCCACAGAGTACTGGCATATTCATTCTATGGGTTCAGTATTCTAGCCTGCAAACCCTCTCCTCAGCCCTTAAAACCTCAGTCTGTAGGTCTGCTTTAGCCACTTCCTGACAGAACTCCAGGCTACACTGGCTGCGAACCATGACCACGGTGAACTGGGTCATGCCGTAACCATAAATAAAGCTCTGAAGCTAGAAGGCAGTGTCCCAACATAGTGACTTTGGTTTAGAATGGTTATTCTGTGCGCCATCCTTCCTCGCAGCGATGAAGTGTAGGGTTCTGACACTTACTTAGGTCTCAGATAACCCCAGAAGATAGATTCTGTTACATCCCAAATTTTCTGATAAAGACAGATAGGCTCATAATGCTTAACTAACTTCTCCAAGATTGCTTGGCTAGTCCATGACACAGCTGAGCTCTGTCAGCAGTGTCCCAGCTCTGAGCCATGGCCTCCCCCACTGTAGTGTCACACGCCTGTCTTCCTGCGTCTCTAGTGGGGAAGCACTGCTGTGACTCATTCAAGCTGTTATCAAGTCATTAACAGTTGGACAGAGATGATCTCGAGCAGACCCCTTGTCAAACAGAGCTGCATTGGCACACACCCTTTATCTCATGGCCACTGTACACTTCCATCTGATAACGTTCTCAGCGCTGAATTCTGTTCCAAGCAGCCTGTTGGCAAAATTTTGATAAGCTGAGGAACATCCAGAGGTAAGATAGTAAGCAGTTAAGGGTTAAGAACCCTGTCCCGAGAAAGCCTGTGAAGGGTCCTGATTTCCTTAGTATACAGGGAAGCTGAAGACAGCATGTGGTGGATGAGAAGATCTGCTTGTTAAAGAAAAACAATCAGCCTTGTTGTGTGTGGTAGCAGAAGGGAGAGCAAGAAAAGGCCTGAGCACGAGAACCAGCAGCTCTGGCCCAGCCCTCAGTCTGTCCCTTGGTAAAATTGCTTTTTAAATGAAACACTGCAGTATGTAGGGAGCATGCTGGAAGTTCCGTTGTGTAATCTCATGACCTTCATAGCAACCCAGCAAGAGTATGTCTGTCTGCTCACATGCCAAAGCACCGAGGTTTGGAACGATTAAGGAAGTGGTGTATGATGAAGCCAGAATCTGAACCCATTCTGTGGGAAACAGCCTGGCTGTGCTTCCCAGGACTCCTGCAAGAGTCACCTGCCTTGTGCTAAACAGTTTACGCAGACACTGGTCAAATATGCAAACACACCCTATTGAACAAGTTCTAGGCTGCTTAGATCCCTTGAAATGCTAGTATCTGGTCCTTCAAATAAGCACATTGCTGAGAAGGCAGGTTTATGCTTCCTCGGCTTGTGGCCTTGACCCAGAGCACAGGCAGCAGCGGCAGCAGCGGCAGCAGCGGCACTTACACTGACCTCTCAGTGCTCGCCAGGACTCTGCTGTAGCACTAGAGAGATCAGCACCATCACACTTCCTAAGGAGCCACAGGTCTCTCATGGTGTCCGAGTGTCCATGTTACCCATGCTCTGATAGATGGCTGGACACCTAATAGACTGTAACTGAGTTAAAAATCACAATTTTAAAATTTAGGCTTGTGTGACAATATTGCCTTTATCTCAGTACTTCTCAAAATTTTTTCCTAAAGTATATCTGATGGCCAAGGAGAAAGAATACCTTGTGTCCGTGTCCTAGAGACTGTAGGCAGCATTTCAAGGGAGGCCTCCACCAGCAGGGGCTTCTCTGACTTCATGCTGTTTTTCCTGCCAATTCACACAAATGTTGGATTTAACCAAAGTTAATGTGTTTGAACATAAAAACAAAATTTTACCATACCCACTAGCATGAGAAATTAAGCTGATGTCTTGGGCCGCACTCCCCACAAGAGCCTGTTCTCTGGGTGTGGGGGAGGAGTCAGTGGTTACAAATGCTTCTATTAAGGTTTCCTCCCCATAATGGAAAGATTTTTCCAATGGAGCCACAAGGACGTGGGAATTTTTATCAATCAAGGACATGCATGCTTGTTAAGTCTGAAAGGAGATTACATTTATTTTTCTTTCCTCTAACATTAATTTCTTCTACAGATGCTCGAGTGGAGTTTTAACATTACACAGATTGATGAAATGGGATAAGAAAAAGCTACTCAAAGGAGTAGACTGGTTCCTTTTGATATTTGAGCATTATTGAAAGTTACAGAGCACGGCTGGAATGCTGTGCACATGCTAAGAAGGGTTCCCGCTGGGCTAGCACACTGTTCAGAGGAAGGTTTTACTTTACATGTTTTTAACATTTCTGTAGGTTTTGAACTTGAAATGATGCTGTAAATAATGTTATGGGCACACAGGAGAGTCTTGTTATGTTTTACTGTAGGTCAGGGTCGGAATGTAATGACTCAGTGAATCTGTTAGGTTTCTATGTTTTACTGTAGGGCAGTGTGGGAATGTGATGACTCAATAATGGGTCTGTTTTGTCGTTTAGGAGAGAAGCCATATGAATGCCCAAACTGCAAGAAACGGTTTTCCCACTCGGGTTCCTACAGCTCACACATAAGCAGTAAGAAGTGTATTAGCTTGATGCCTGTGAATGGGAGGCCCAGATCAGGACTCAAGACATCACAGTGTTCCTCGCCATCTCTTTCGGCATCACCAGGCAGTCCCACGCGCCCACAGATACGGCAGAAGATAGAGAATAAGCCCCTTCAAGAACCGCTTTCTATAAACCAAATCAAAACTGAACCTGTGGATTATGAGTTCAAACCCATAGTGGTTGCTTCAGGAATCAACTGTTCAACCCCTTTACAAAACGGGGTTTTTAGCGGTGGTGGCCAATTGCAGGCAACCAGTTCTCCTCAGGGTGTGGTGCAAGCTGTTGTTCTGCCAACAGTTGGTTTGGTATCTCCCATAAGTATCAATTTAAGTGACATTCAGAATGTACTTAAAGTGGCAGTAGATGGTAACGTAATTCGACAAGTTTTGGAGAATAATCAAGCCAGTCTTGCATCCAAAGAGCAAGAAGCAGTCAATGCTTCATCCATCCAACAGGGTGGTCATTCTGTTATTTCTGCCATCAGTCTTCCTTTAGTTGATCAAGATGGAACAACCAAAATTATCATCAACTATAGTCTTGAGCAGCCTAGCCAACTTCAGGTTGTTCCTCAGAATTTAAAGAAAGAAAACCCAGTCCCTACAGACAGCTGCAAAAGTGAGAAGTTCCCAGAAGACCTCACTGTTAAGTCAGAGAAGGACAAAAGCTGTGATGGGGCTGTAGATGCTAGCACTTGCCTCCTGTGTGATGATTGCCCAGGAGACCTCAATGCACTTCCAGAACTAAAGCACTATGACCCAGAACACCCTGCCCAGCCTCCAGCCCCCGCCCCAGAAGCCGAGAAGCCAGAGTCCTCTGCTTCATCAGCCAGAGATGGCGATTTGTCTCCCAGTCAGCCACCTTTAAAGAACCTCCTGTCACTCTTAAAAGCCTACTATGCTCTGAACGCACAGCCAAGTGCAGAAGAGCTCTCGAAGATTGCCGATTCTGTGAGCCTGCCACTGGATGTGGTTAAAAAGTGGTTTGAAAAGATGCAAGCTGGACAGATTCCAGGGCAGTCTCCTGAACCACCTTCTCCAGAAACGGGCACGGTAAACATCCCTGCAAAGAATGATGAGCAGCCTCAACCTGCAGATGGAAGTGAGCCCCAGGAAGACAGCACAAGTGGACAGAGCCCCCTCAAGATGACTAGCTCCCCTGCTTTACCAGGAGGATCAGCCATTAACGGTTCCAGAAGTTGCACATCATCCCCATCCCCTCTGAACCTCTCCTCGGCCAGGAACCTGCAGGGTTACTCTTGCGTGGCAGACGGTGCCCAGGAGGAGCCCCAAGTAGAACCTCTTGATCTCTCACTACCAAAGCAACAGGGAGAGTTACTGGAAAGGTCGACTATCAGTAGTGTTTACCAGAACAGTGTTTATTCTGTCCAGGAAGAACCCTTGAACTTGTCTTGTGCGAAAAAGGAGCCACAAAAGGACAACTGTGTTACAGACTCAGAACCAGTTGTAAATGTAATCCCACCAAGTGCCAACCCCATAAATATTGCTATTCCTACAGTCACTGCCCAGTTACCCACAATCGTGGCCATTGCTGACCAGAACAGTGTTCCCTGCTTGCGTGCACTCGCTGCCAACAAGCAGACTATTCTGATTCCCCAGGTGGCTTATACATACTCAACTACAGTCAGCCCTGCGATGCAGGAACCACCGGTGAAGGTAATCCAGCCAAATGGAAATCAGGTTAGTAAAGGACTAGCTATTTCTAGTAAAGAAATCTCCATCCACTGTAGTGTCAATTAGATTGCTCCAACTTTCATGTTTTAAAGGAACTTAACCAATTTGCTGTCTTTGTGTGGCCGAATATGCCTTCCTTTGCTTACTAGTCTGAGGTGGAGGCATCAACTACAGTTGAAAGTGATTTCTCCTCTGAAAAATAGTGTAAAAACTTCAACTGGAGACACACTTGAACTTAAAAGAATAAGAGAAAAGTTGTAATACTCATTAATTAAGTTTCTGGTTTTCTAGTTGAATTCTCAAATTGGTAAGTTTTTACTTTGCTTATGATCGTTAGTAAACAATCATGTTCCTGTCCACCATAAAACACCAGGAAAGCCTCTCAAGTGAATTGTATACCAACACCTTTCTTAAGAGGCTTTGGTTAAACAGAGTATGCTGGGAGCTTATTAGCTCATGCATTTGTGGGCTGTGGATTGAATGTTCAGTCATAATTACTGGTGAGGTATGGCTGTGGGCCCTTGTGTACATTCCTCTTTAGATGGGTTTTCTTTGCTTGCTTTGTTTTGGTTTTGGGTAGAAATCTACTGTGTAGCTGTATGTTTCTCAAACTCTGTCCAGAATTTTCCCATGTCACCAGCCTTAATGTCACCACTTTTTCATCAGTGTTTATAATTGAATCAAATACCAGAGGCGGCTGCTTGATCTTTACTGCAAGTACAGATGCAGTTACTTCCGCAACCTGCTCAGATGTGCCTTGCTGCCCTCAGTGCCCCTTCAATACTCCTACTATGGGCTTCCCCATAACTAGCGACCCTTGAAGAAAACATGACCAATGACACTAGATTTCTGGTGTATAAAAACCAGTAGAGTGTGTGTGTGTGTGTGTGTGTGTGTGTGTGTGCAAAATGTATACTACTATATATACAGGTGTATCTACCCATGAGTGTGCATGTAGAGGCCAGAGATTGACAATGACTACCTTTCTCACTCTTACTTTTTTGAGTCAGGGTCTCTCATTGAACCTGGAGCCTACCATTTTGTCTAGACTGGCTGGCAGTGAGTCCCCACTATCTACTTGTCTGCACACACTCACAAACACCCCAGTTACAAATGAGTATCACACATGCCTGGCTTTTACATGTGTGCTAGGATTCTGAATGCAATTCCTTATACTTGCACAGCAAGCATCTTCTCTACTTAGCCATCTTCCAGCCCTTTTTTGACCCATGTTGAATTTAAAGAAAACAGAGCTTTTACCATTTCAAATGACTGTCTGTGTCAAAGAGCTGTAACGTGGAGCCACTTCTGCACTGGCAGCTGCAGTGACAGGCAAATCAGCAGGTTTAGAGGCAGAACTCTGGGAGATTCTAGGAAAAACACAAAGCTCTTAGCCTGTCTGCAACAGGCTCTGCAAGATTATTCCATTGAGAAAAGTGCCTTCCTTCTAAAATGACTTCCCCGAAACCATCTGAGGTGCTGTGTTGTGTTTTGTTCCTTCTATGAGAATTGTAAGGGTTCTTTTTGACAGGCAGCTACTCCTATTTAAAATTGACAGACCCTCTCACACTGCACCTCCTCATTCCAGAGAAAGTGTGGACTAAAGCAAACCTGTCTTTGTCAGACCAGGCAGCTGGTGCGAAGACCTCCCAAATGGAGGCACAGTTTAAAGAGATTTTCTAAACACTGTGTCTTAATATTTACCTAGTGAAACCCAGAATTTTTATGAAAAGTATGGCAAGTGATGAAGTTGTAAATGAACAATGAATTAGAAAGCTCCGTGATTAACCTTTCTGCAAAGCTCCTGTGAAATCATAGCTTCCAGGACCAAGTAAATGTGGCTGCTGTCCCCTGACCCGCCGTCTCTCTGTTTGCAGCATGTGCTCCCCTGGGAGCCCATGTGCAGCGCCATTGCAGCGTCTCATTCCTGGGGTCGGGGTTTTGGAAGCAACCCCCTAACATGAAGTTTCTCTCCCCTTCATTGTCTGATTTTCCTTCCTTTATTTATTTATGGACAGTGTGGGGGCTTCACGTCTACCACTCACACAAGAAAGTCAGAGGACGGCTTGTAGAAGGCAGATCTCTCCTCCACCATGTGGATCCCAGGGATCCAGCTTGGGTCATCAGCCTTGGTGTTCCATGCCTTTAGCTGAGCTGTCTCACTGACCCTGTCTCTTGTGTGTCTTTTAATCTGAAATTTAATCTTCTTTTTCTCTTTTTTTTTCTTTTCTTTTTTTTTCCCTTTTTGCCCCCTTAGGATGAAAGGCAAGACACTAGCTCAGAAGGAGTCTCCACCGTGGAGGACCAGAACGACTCTGACTCTACGCCACCCAAAAAGAAGACTCGGAAGACAGAGAACGGGATGTATGCATGTGACCTGTGTGACAAGATATTTCAGAAGAGCAGCTCACTGTTGAGACACAAATATGAACACACAGGTATGTCAGTGGACCCAAGCACAAGGTTCTAAAAGTGCCTGTAATCTGTTGCACAGAAAGAACACTGAAGCAACATCTGACGTTTTCAGAATCTCCTTTTGGTGTCTACTTCCTCGAGTCTTCTTACAGGAAGTAGTGTGTAAGCCACTCCTTCATTCCTACACTGACACAGCATTTGCTCTGTGTATGTTCATCATCGTGTGGGGACAGTGGGCTGAAGTGACAGGGAGAGAACCCAACTTCAGGAAGCAGATGTTTGAGGAGCATTATCCATCCTGGCTCAAGGCCCACCTCCAGCTCACCTGAAGGCTTTAAAAGAAAGACCTTCGCTGTTTTAGATAAAACTTCTACATAAGAGGCTGAACTTGATTTTAAGATTCCCTTTAACTCTGAGATTCTGTAATTCTCCACAAAACACACAGCCCTAGGTTTATCGAGGGACTGGCAAACAACGTCTCACAGACCAAACAAGGCTCCACTCATCTCTCTAATGCCTGTGAGCCAAGAATGCACTTTTCATTTTTAGTGATTAAAAAAGATAAAAGGTAAAAATCAAAACCCAGCATCCTAGCTGATGTTTTACTCCTCGCAGTTGCTCCCACTTGCTTGTTGCCCAAGGCTGCTTTTCTGCTCTGGCCAATGAGAAATTTGAGTGATTGCAGTAGGTACCAAGGCCAGCCAATCCCAAGATGCTTCACTAACGGACTTTTACAGAAAACTCTCAACCTGGCTTTCCCGGTTCTCTTTCTCTAGAGCCACACTGGTCAATTTCAGTACAAGTGTCTCTGCAGACTGGGAAATCCAATCAGGAAGTCTGTGCAGATTCCTGTGACCCAGGACCCCTCCATGGCTGACCTCCAGCTTGAATTGCTTTCACAAAGCTCACCTAATTCTGATAGTTTACCATCAGACTCCAGCCTCTATTTCCTGGCCTTTCTCAGCCATTTTAGCTGCAGTGTCCACACAGACGCCTCTCATGTTCTGTCAGCTGCATTAGCCCACTCCCTCTAGTGAGAAGAAACACAGACACGTGCTCTTTCTTTTTCGATCTCTATGTTGCAGGTGGCACGCTGGCAGTTTTTGGAGTTGAAAGGTAGCAGCAGGTAGGGAACCCGGGCCTCTCTAACAAGGCCTTTGAACCCCTCCAGCTGTTCTCACTGAGAGATCAGAAAATCCCTTTATTCTTTAAAAAGAGTTAAATATTAGCAAATACCAAAATTAAAATTACATCCTCTCTGTAAAAAGAGATATCAGAAGTCATTTCTGCACTGTCGAGGACTGACTTCTTCATGATACTGGAGTTAATAATAGCCAGTCCCAGTGATGCCTCAGCTGCTGCTGCCTCTGCCTGCAGTGTTGTTCAAGCTTGCACCGCTCATCAGGAACAAGATGGCCCTTCTTGGGGCCAAAGCAATCTTAGATTTGATAATTTCCAAAGAACTTTAGTACACAAACTATATTTATGTGAATTTGGTCATAAGTAAAGAGATAAATGAGACATTAAAATACCATTGGAAACAGGGATTCCCTGCCTCCTGTGCTTACCACCCATGGCTCATGAGAGCCTCACTCTTAAGCTGTCTGCCTTGTGGTCCGGATGCATGGGTTTTTGGCATTTCAGCCTTATGTACTTCCCACTGAACTCATTCGCAAAGTACAGTGTGCATAGCCTTGAATTTTTCACATATAAAAGATAAACCATAGTATTATAAGTACAGTTGGGGACCTACTAGTTTCTTGAGCATGAAACTGTAACCCTCTGTTTTCACCTGAATGTTCCTTAATGTCCACAAGCTCTTTATTCCTTATGCCACTGTTTTGTTTCATCTCTGTGTTCTTACTTTGCAGGTAAGAGACCTCACGAGTGTGGAATCTGTAAAAAGGCATTTAAACACAAACATCATTTGATTGAACACATGCGATTACATTCTGGAGAGAAGCCCTATCAATGTGACAAGTGTGGAAAGCGCTTCTCACACTCGGGGTCCTACTCTCAGCACATGAATCACCGCTACTCCTACTGCAAGAGAGAAGCCGAGGAACGAGACAGCACGGAGCAGGAGCAGGAAGAGGCCGGGCCAGAAGTCCTGATGAATGAGCATGCGGATGTGCGGGCATCTCCCTCACAGGCTGACTCGGATGAGAGAGAAAGTTTGACAAGGGAGGAGGATGAAGACAGTGAGAAGGAGGAAGACGAGGAGGAGGATAAAGAGATGGAAGAATTGCAGGAAGAAAAGGAATGTGAAAACCCACAGGGGGAGGATGAGGAGGAGGAGGAAGAAGAAGAGGAAGAGGAGGAAGAGGAAGAGGTGAATGAAGTTGCGCATGAGGCAGCAGCCGAGACTGAAGGTGCAATGGAGGACGGAGCTGCTCAGCAGGCGGGCAGCTTAGAGCAGAAGGCAGACGAGGGCAGCGAGCAACTGTCAGAAGAGAAGACAAATGAGGCCTAGGACTTCTAGAAGGAAATTCTACTTGGTAATAAAATTTGCTCTATATTACCCACGCTTTTCATGGAAACACGGCCCCTGTGCTGTGGTTCCTGCTCACTACTGTGTAATGTCAGAACTGAGAAAAAAAAAAAAAAACAAAAACAAAATACAAAAAAAAAAAAAAATCCGGGTGTGCCTGAACCTCAGACCTAGTAATTTTTCATGCAGTTTTCAAAGTTAGGAACAAGTTTGTAACATGAAGCAGATTAGAAAACTTTAATGACTGAGAAAACAGAGGTTTCTTAGCAGGTTACAGGAAGCTGGATGGGCATCTGGCATGGCTATCAGTATTATCACTCTTACGTTGGTTCATTCTTAAGCTGTACAATGGGAGAAATTTTATAATTTTTTTATTGGTAAACATATGCTAAATCCGCTTCAGTATTTTATTATGTTTTTTTAAAATGTGAGAACTTCTGCACTACAGAATTCCCTTCACAGAGCAGTAGAAAGCGGTTCCGGCCGTGCTGACTGCCTGTTACCAAGTCAGTCAGGAGGTAGGACCTCTGCGTCAGACGCCATGTTGTCATTTAACATGCATTGCTAGCCTTAAGGAAGCAGCCGAGAGAAGAACTGAAGTTTCTTACTCGTGTGATTTTAAGTGGAGTTCAAAAGTTGTCGTTGAGTTCTGACTGCAGGGACGAACAGTGTTGATGTGGCAAGGACGGCAGAGTCGGCAGAATCAGTGTTCGTGATTGTGTTTGCGTACGGTAGCGACTATGAAGGATCTAGAGGAAGCCTTGTGTCTCCTTTGGCCTTAAGCAAGACCTGTGTGCTGTAAGTGCCATTCTCAGTGTTCCAAGGCTCGAACTGCCTTCACTCAGTGTGTGGCCTACAATAACTAGCATTTGTTGATTTGTTTGATGTTTTAAAATTCCCAAATAAAACTCAAAACCACTGACTCTGTCAGAGAAACTGAAGCACTGGGACATTTCATAATTTGGTTCTCAGTATTCATTTTACGTTGATTGACTTTCAGAAATCTCTACAGAAACAAAAGGGAAATTCTCTAAACTACTTAATCCATGTACTTCGTGTCAGACATGGATAAGCCATTGGTATTTGGCTCACAGCCATTTCCAAATGTTAGTTATTACGGACCCAGTTGATGAACAACATTAGCTGATTTTTACCTATCAGTATTACTTTATTTCTTTTAGTTTATAGATCTGTGCAGCATTTTTGTACTGTACATCTTCAAGCCTGGCAGTATTAATACCCTTCTTACTGACACGTACCTTTAGTTTTAGAAAACTTTTATATTTATGTGTCTTATTTTTATATTTCTTTATTTATTACACAGTGTAGTGTATAATACTGTAGTTTGTATTAATACAATAATATATTTTAGTATGAAATTTTGGAAAGTTGATAAGATTTAAAGTAGAGATGCAATTGGTTCTCGTGCATTGAGATTTGATTTAACAGTGTTCTGTTAACATTTATACTCGCCTTGGGCTGTAGAGCAGAGTTTAAATGGGAATGTATTAGTTTTACAACTACAATCAAGTCATTCTCCCTTTACCCAGTTTTTAATATGAATCTCTTACACTTTGAAACTCACTGTGTGACTCATAGCATGACGCTCTGCAGTTCTTCTGTTAAGAGTTAACCCAGCCATATCTCATTCCCTTAGCAAGCCAAATTAGAATTGCCTTCTGTAAACAGTGTTGGGAACAATGTTTAACATGTTGTGCCAATTTGTTCCTGTATCCATGTATGTAAGCTACCAATCCGACTCTTCCTTTAAGTTCCTTATTACACCATGGTCATTTTCTAGTTTTTTACCAGACTCCCCAGCTCACAATAAAATGCATCAACAAGCCTGACCCACTGTCATTCTTTGGATCATTGTTGAGATTTTCTTGGGAAAATTGTCTATGAAATGGCGTCACATCCTATAGCTTTAGTAGTCTTGAGCTGAGTTTGTTGGCACTAAGTAGTTTAGACTTTTTGCACCAAGTTTGCCTTTTCCTGTGGGGAAATGGCCCTGGGGAACCCCTCTGCAGAGGTTGCCTCTTATTCTGGAACCCTCCACCCATGGCCCAGGGAGGCCTCACCCTTAGGGTACTGTGGGGATGTCTGAGTTTCGATGTATGTTGCTTGCGCTCTGCTGCTTTCTGTACCCTTCTCATCAGTTCCTGTCCTGTCACTGATGTCCCTTCCCTCTGTCACAGTCACCCCTCACTTGCCCACTGCGCAGCAGACGCCTCTCACTAGTTGCTACAGCAGACATCCATTGAATGAGCACAGAAGCTGCGGTTTGAAGACTCTGGCTGCTCTTACTGTTTGTCTTCTAATCTGAGAATCCGTATGGTAAATGATTCCCACAATTTGCCAGTGGTCTTATTTGAGTTATTAGGCACTCAGCATAGGAGCTGTAACAAATGACTGCCTTTTCAGCTGCTCTGTTATGCTGTGTGGAGAGCTTATTTCTAGGTGTTTCTCTGGCACTCAGTTTCATGGTACATGGGTACATACAGGCTTTGGAAGTAGAGGATGAGACTACCTCAAATTTATTAGACCCAATACTGACAGAGTCACTTCCCATGTCAGAGCTGCACATTCCTGAGTGCTCCCCATCCTCCTGTGCCAGGGCCCTACTTCCCCTATGTCTTTTGTCATCAGGCTGCCTGATTTCCTCCATCCCTAACACCAAACACCCCATAAACAAACATAGCGTCAAAGGGCATGTAATACTGAACTGCCGTTCTGAGGGGCGCCAACTAGTTATGAAGGTGAAGCTTGGCAAGCCCGGTGCCTCACCCATCTAGCTAGCGGGCCCATGAGGAAATCGTAACTAGGCATGGTCAAGGGGCGGTTCTTCCCACTGCTCCCCCACAGCGTGAAAAACAGCAGCCACGCCCTCATACATCTGCTTGCTGCCTGGGCCTTAAAAATGCACAGAAAAGCCGCGTGCCCTGCCGTAGAGTAAGGGTCTGCATGCAGGCCTGTCTGTGCCACATTTCCTGTGCAGATGGATTCTCCTGGCCGTGTAGAAACTTAGAGCCAGCCCTAGACAAGAGGAATAGACAATATCCCGAAGAGTGGTACACAGGCTGACAGAGTTGAAGGTGGAGACATAGGATTTTTCTCAGTCTTGATGCAAACTTAAAAGGCAGCCTTGAGAGAAGTACTATGGAAGTAGTCAAGTTGACAGAGAAATTTAATGGATTGCACCTAAGATCAATGGAAGCTATATTAGGACAATCATTTATGAAATCTGTCTCTGGCAGAACATCAGACCTACAGAAGCACCTCTGCTCAGAAAAGAAAATTTCAGCCAGAAAACATTTACCCCAACAACTCCTGGGCCATTTATGAAAAAAAAATTATAGGGTATAACAGGTCTCTCATATTTGAGAGGATTGGAATCGAAGGTTCCCCTAAATACTCAGTGGGTAAAAAGCACTTGCCAACAATTCCTGATGACCTGACTTCCATCCCCAGAACCCACAGTGGAATAAAAAAAAAATAACTCTTAATGTTGTCCTCTGATCCCATGTATACCACGCACGTGCACGCATGCACATACACACCATATAAATGTTTAAACTATAAATCAGTAATAGATATATTTTTAAGATCTCCCAAAATATTACAAAGCCAAAACATGTTGTTCCTGATAGAAAAGATGGTTCTCAAATGATGGTGTCTTATGTCAAAACCTGAGGCATAAGTTAAAGTGATATATGCAAGAAAATGCATGGCATTAAATATCGGCAACAGGAAATCCCCACCTCAAACCAGGAAAGTGGAAGCGTAGACGAAGCAGGAAAGAGCCAATAGTAAGGAAAAGAGAAAACAATGACATAAAAAGCCATGTAAATCAAGCCAGCCTTTGAAAAAATAGTTTTCTAACCATACAGGTCAGGGAAGGCAGGAGAAACATAAATTGCCAATCTTGAAAAAGAAATGAGGCCATCTCAAACCCTACAGAGTAAGGTAAGGAAGTAATAACTCCATGTCTGTACATCAGACAGCTTAGGTGAGAGACATGTTTCTTAGAAGGCCCTAATTACCAGAATTCATCAACCCAAATGATAAAGAAATTAAATTGATAGCTTAAAAAGCCTCCCTCAAAAGAAATTCAGCCCAGATGGTGCCACTGGTGAATTCCTTTCATACATTTAAGAAACTTTTAATAATTCTGACAAGGTCATCTCCTTCCTCAGTTGCATAGGAAGCTCAGATTAACCAGCAATGGTGTTTCAATACAAAAGCTACAGACTTAAGTTCTAAAAAAACAAAAAGATACAAAGGCCTAACTGAATATTAGAAAGTTACTTTGAACACCTTATCAAAAGGAAAAAATGTATTGTGATTAAGTGGGATTTGCCCTAAAACTTCAAGATTCGTGGAACATCCAAAAGCCACGTAGTGTAACTCCTATTAACAGTCAGGCTGACAGGGTGGAGACTGTGATTACCTTGGTAGGAGTAGGAGAAACATCAAAAAAACTAACACCAAGTCAGAAATTACCAGCAGTATAGAAATAGGAAGTGATCTCTATAATAATTGGCATCTTCAAAACCTTCACAAGTAAAACACTCAGTATGAAAGACCTACACCTTCTGGATGAGGAGCAAGACCAGAATGCCATTCTCGTGCTCCCTAAACCTCAAGCCTGGTTATGTCCTTTCCATACAGACTGACGCAACTTGTTGCGTACAGGCACCTAATTGTCTTCATAGGAAACAAGGGATTTGGAAAGGAAAGACAAGAAGCCATGAGAAACTCAGTCACATTCTTCTAAATAGCCCTAGATGTGGGAAGTTACACCTAGGCACAATACTGTAAAAGCTAAAATATTTAGTGATGATTTAACAAAATACAAATAAAACCTGAGCACTGAAAATTCCAAAATACTTTTGAAATAAATTAAAAATAAACAGAAAATGAAATTCCATGTTCATGATTTAGAAGATGAAAGACTATTAAGGAAAACAGTTTGTCCAGCTTGGCTGTGGGCACGATGCTGTTCTAAGCTCTGTGTTACAGTCAGCACATGTTGATGTGATGCTGCTCTAAGTGGTGTGTTACAGTCAGCACATGTTGAAAGTTTGTGGAAGAACAAAGAACTAAGAAAATCATTTTGAAACAAATTTGGAGGGCTTGGAATTTGTTGTTTTATAAAGCTACAGTCTTCAAAACAGTTGACTGCGCATGAGAATAGCCACAGATGAAGAAAATAGAATGAGTAGCCAGTACCCACACACAGTGCCAACTGATTTGTCAAAAGTGCCAAGACAGTGCAGTGGTGAAATATTGTTTAAAATGTTATGCTGGGCCTGCTGGCTGGTATGTGGGCCATTCTGCAATCCCAGCACCCAGGAGGCTGAAGAAAGAGAATCGAGAGTTTTGGGGCCAGCTTGGGCTAGATAGCAAGGCTGGAGAAAGAGAATCAAGAGTTTTGGGGCCAGCTTGGGCTAGATAGCAAGGCTGGAGAAAGAGAATCGAGAGTTTTGGGGCCAGCTTGGGCTAGATAGCAAGGCTGGAGAAAGAGAATCGAGAGTTTTGGGGCCAGCTTGGGCTAGATAGCCACTATTCTCAAAAAAAAAAATTTAAAAAGGTGATTCTGGCATTAAGTCCTCAGGAAATGAATGTGCTCCTCAAAACAAGTCCAGAAACTGAAGGAAGCTGGTGATTAGCCTGATTGTAAGGGCTAGACCTCTAAAACAATGAGAATCCTGTGTGACCTTGAGTTAGAAAGATAATCCTAGATAAGAAAAACATCAGAATAAAAGCATTGATGATGGGACTTTATAAAAATTCAAAGCTTTTGCCCTTAAATGATACTAAGAAAACTAAAAGTCAGACTGGGAGAAACTGCTTGAAGAACATACATGTGTGTACTGTATACCCGTAAGAAATCAAAGCATGTCCACACAATAACCTACACATGAACGGTAACAGAACTGTAGCTTAAAAATTGGGGGTAAAACTGAGTTGACTGTTATTTACATACAGTAAAATATTCAACCATGTGCAATGAACTGGATGAAGTTGTGCTAAACGAATGACATCACTGACAGATGTCCACACTCTGACCCCATGCATGACATGTCCAAAAGTAAGATCTGTACGAGAGGAGGCTTCGCAACTGCCTCAGACTGGAAGCTGGGAAAGGTGGTGGTTAACCCTGTGGGTACAGGTTTCCTTGAGGAATAACAAATGTTTTAGATTGTGGTGCTTTGGGGCAACTCTGTACTAATCCATTTAACTACATTGCAAGTGGGTCACTGTGCTGTATTAATAAAGCTGTTAAATGTGTGTGTGAGTGTGTGTGCACGCGTGTTTAAGTATAGAGGAGACTAACACCATCTGTTAAATACCACTATACACCCAACAAAATGACTAAACCTTTGGAGACTTAGCAACACCAAATGTTGGCTAGGGTCTAAAGCAGCCAACATTTGCATGTGTCTGGTGGGAATTTAAAATGCCATGACCCCTCTGGAAAATTACCCATCTAGTGAAGCTCAACCCCACTCCTTGATATCCAGCCAAGATAGAGGAAAGCACAGGTCCTCCTGAAGGATTATGACAGTGCTCATAGCAGTCAGAATAGCCTGTCCAGAGTTAGCCCAGTGTCCACTGCCAGGAATGGAATAGACAGGTCAATAGGCTCCTCTCAGTAAAATGTACAGTGTGAATGAAGGCAGGCAAGGATGCAAGGACTACACAAGGGTGATATATTTTCCAAACCCATGAACTATTTAAGTTTGAACTGGGCGAGTCTTAGCATATGAAATTACAATAGCTCAATAAAGCCAGTTCTAAAGTAGGTTCTTATTTTTAGAGATCATAGACACAAGGGAAACCTAACTACCAGATAAAAGACATAGCCACTCCTGAGTGCAAGCCAGCACTGACTATTGTACCCCAATCAGTCTGTTCTTATTGATTTGAAAGGAAACAAATCAATTATACTAAAATTAATCCTTAGAAAAAAACATTCTCAGTTTAATAGTGGCTTACATAATGATTATCTCATTTAGCTATGGCACATTTCAGTTTCCCTTTGAAATACATCATTGCAGAAAGCTTTAGGAGTGTAATTATGGAAGGTTTGATTTGGCTTAACTAGGCACTCTCCACCAGCCGTTAGATGTGTCTAAGCTAAGGTAACTAAAGATCAGCACTTACTATCTTACCTGCAGGAATGGGTGCAGTCAGAATACCAGGAGGGCATTGGAGGGTAGAGTGTGCTTCAGCTGCCAGTGTCACAGAACCCTTATTTGCTCCATTAAGTAGGAACAGACCCAAAGCAGACTTTGATTCTGAACACAGCAGGCCAGGGCCTCGCTGCACTGGGGTGGTTGGGTTGGGATTGCTTTTGGTCAGTAACACCATTTCTGTCATGAGACGAGTGGGATTTTCTTTCAGTCATAGAAGGTGGGAAAAGAACGCAGTATCTCCAATCTAGGTGTCTTCTTGGCTGACTACAAGCTACATTTTCTATCATCTGGATATCCAGAAAATGCTGGCCTGTTGCTGAAAACCAGTCCCAGGCTTTGTTTGGCCAAGAAGAGCTCTGATCTGCACAGTGGGCAGGCAACTCAGTCATATCTCCATGCCAAAGATGATGTGGAGGCAATGGGCTATTATATTCATGAAAGACCAGCATGGACAGGCGGCGTGTGCCCCGCTCCTCCTGCAGTCATCCCAGCCCAGAGCCAAGTTTTAGAACCATTGTCTAAGAGTTTTATTGTTGTGATGAAACACCATGACCAAAAAGCAAGTTGAGGAGGAAAGGGTTTATTCGACTTACACTTCCACAGCACTGTTCATCATTGAAGGAAGGCAGAAAGTGAAACAGAGGCAATGGCAAAGTGCTGCTCACTGTTTTGCTTCCCATGGCTTGCTCAGCCTGTTTTCTCATAGAAGCCAGGACCACCAGTCAAGGAATGGCACTATCCACAATGGGATGGTGGGATGGTGGGATGGATGGTGGGATGGATGGTGGGATGGTCGGATGGATGGTGGGATGGATGGTGGGATGGTGGGATGAATGGTGGGATGGATGGTGGGATGGATGGATGGTGGGATGGATGGATGGTGGGATGGATGGTGGGATGAATGGTGGGATGGATGGTGGGATGGTGGGATGGTGGGATGGGCCCTCCCCCACTGATCACCAATTGAGAGAAAATATCTTACAGCTGGATCTCATGGAGGCATTTCCTCAACTGAGGCTCCTTCCTCCCTGATGACTCTGGCTTGTATCAAGATGACACAAAACCAGCAATTACAACCATCTTCTAGAGTGAGCAGCTCTAAATTCTACATTTCTAATCCTGCTCTAGGGTTGCCTCAGGGCTGCTCTGGCATGAGCAACCTGCTTTCTCTGTGACTGAGATGGCCATGCACTAAAAGACAGGAGTTTAGAATTGGGGTAAATTTGTAAAATGCTTCCCCCAAGAGTCCAGTTCATTTTAGCAATAATAGTGTGAAATCCTATTCAACCTAATGCAGCTCCTCAGAATAAGCAACTAGAAAGTGTTTAAGCTTCATCAATAGAAAATCATTAGAAATCCTGCATGAGTTGTTTCTTCTAATGAGCATTTTTCCAATGAAAGCAAATGATGGTGCTCGCACTGGTGTAGTTAGTGTAGTTGTGGTCAGTGATTATCTTTCACTGACTAATGAGGATGAAATCCGTAATCCAGTCAACCTCGGAGAGAGATGACACAGAACCAATGGGGCCATGCTAGACACTTGAAAAGGAGGCAGCTCCTAGAGCTATAGTCTTGAGGTAGATGCATGTATGTCTGCATGTGTGCTTGTGTGGATGCGTGTGCCTCTGAATGCATGTATATTGTGTATGTGTGCCTACATGTGTGCATGTGTATGCACATGTTACATATGAGTGCATGCATGTGTGTACATGTGTATGTGTGTTGTGCACATGTATTTAGGGACCTACAGGCCGCTATGGATTAGATACAGATTGAGTGTCCTCTAGGACGTCGCATACTGAAGGTCATGTGCAGGAGAAGGTGTGGAGCTTTTCATTGCCACCCCAGTCCTAATTCTGCACACCTCTTCTTCTTGTCTGTTCCTGAATTGTGTCCTTTCTAATAAACTAGTCAGACTTAGAATTCTTTCTTCCGTTCTAGAATTACTCTAGACACTTACCAAAACTAAGCTTTAGCAGTGGAGAACCATGAATTGATGGCCACCAGGACAGAGAACCACAGAATGAACACACCCAGCAACAACCACCCGATTGGTCTCCACAGGTCAGGGACAGCTCTGACACTGGCTTTCCTTCAGTGACTCCCAACAGCCTGAAGAATCACCTTCTGCTCTTGGTGGCCCACCCTGTCACTGGCCCTTTTCTGCCTTTGGTCGGTTAGGTTTGCATGGTGGTGTATGGCTCCATGGGCCTCTCCAGGGCTAGCACTGAACTGAGCCCTCGCATTTGCAGTACTGTTCTCTTGTCCCAACTACAGAAGCCTTGAGTGAAGGTGCCTTCTCTCCCCTGAGCCTTCTTGGGGCCACGTGAATACCTCCCTGATGATGTCATGGGAGGAAATATAATGGCTGCTGTTACTGTGGAATTCCACAGCTGGGTTTTAAGCATCTCTCAAAGCTTGAATACTGAAGTCGTGTTTTCTTTTTTCTATTTTACATCCCATAGGTGGCAAACAATTATTTAGTGAATAAATAGATGAATAAAAAAAGAGGAGGAAAAAAGAGATGAGTGTAGAGGGAAAGATGCCTTCAACCCTTCCCCTGCAGGTCAGTGAGTGTAGAGGGAAAGATGCCTTCAAACCTTCCCTGCAGGTCAGTGAGTGTAGTCAGGGGGCACACTGGTGGCCAGATAGCTCAGTTAGGAACTGCTGAGCTAAGAAAAATGAGCAGGTGACATATGGTAAGTTTCCCAGGGCCCTATGCATTCTGCTCTGTGACTCTTCAGGAAGCAGTCTTGTAGGATCTTGGAACAGGTCTGTTTTTATTTTGTTTTTCAGATCTGTTTATATGTAATTATGCATATGAGGGTATTTCTTTATGATATGTGCACATGAGGACATCAGAGTTGTCCAGTTCCCCCTGGATCTAGACTTACAAGCAGCAGAAACCACCTGACATGGGTGCTAGGAACGAAACTCAGGTCCTCTGCAAGTAGTATATGCTCTGAAACACTGAACTGTCTCTCCAACCCCTGGGATGATATTTGTGGGGACTTACTTGAGTTAAGTTAATTAGGCAAGCCCAGTAAAGCTTTCAGAAGCATGGTTCATCTCATTTTGGCTCATCTTGGAGAACTGCCAAGGGTGGAGACAGAAAGGGGATCCTCATGACAGTCTATCATGAGTGGCGGGTAGAAAAGTACAAAACAGGCAGAGAGCACAGACTGTTGGTCTCCAAGGTTCCCACGTGATCTTTAGGAATAGCAAGACTGAAGTCAATCACAGGGAGCTGTGTTTAGGACTCTGCTTGAGGGGCAATACCCTGTGGCACCGGAAGGTTTCCAACTGAGGGAAAGATGGCATAATGGTGGCAGAGGAATCCCTAGTTTCCAGTAGAAAGGCATCCTCATGTGTAGAGGTTCAGCAAGAGGAATTCCATGTGCTGAAACCAAGTAAAGCAATCTTAAGTTTTCTACCTAAGCTTTTCATTTACCATCTACTCTACACTAAGTGTGGTGGGAGCATCTTTTATAAGGTTATTACTTCACAACAACCTGTCTGAAACAGCAAATCACACTCCTTATTCTCTTGACTTTTCCCTCTTGGGTTTGTATCCTATGCTTACATTGTAACATTGTCTCTGTGTGTGTGTGTGTGTGTGTGTGTGTGTGTGTGTGTGTGTGTGTATGAGCGCGCATGCATGTGTGTGCATTGTATGTGTATATATGTATACACACACACACACCACATACACTATTGTCATGAAGCCCCTCCTCCACCTACTGTTACTAAAGGCACTAAGGTTACATAACTTTACTTCACTCAGCAAATCCTGCTTAGTTGTCAATAATTACAAGGCAGAATAAGAAACAGAAGCAACTCACAGTTCCAGACAGAATGCAGAGTGTTAGCCAGAACACAAAGGTGTTCAATGAGCAAAGTCCTCAGTTGGAAGAATAGATGAGTAGTGTAAGCAGAGAGTTAGAAACCCTTAGAATTAACCTCAAAAGATGTCCCAGTTCAAAACTAACAGGCATATATGTGTATGTGAAAATATGAATAGCAGAAATAAGAAATATTTGAAGCAATCACAGCTAGGAATTCCCCCAAATTATAAGCAGAGTTAGAAACCCTTAGAACTAACCTCAAAAGGTGTCCTAGTTCAAAACTAACAGGCATAATACGTGTATGTAGAAATATGAATAACAGAAATAAGAAATATTTGAAACAATCACAGCTAAGAATTTCTACAAATTAATGTCAGACATCAAAACACAGATCCAGGAAGTTCAGAGAACACCCAGTAGGATAAATACCGAGATCCCTACAGGCGCACACATTCCAACAACAAAATCCCTACAGGCACACATTCCAACAACAAAAACAACAAGATCCCTACAGGCACACATTCCAACAACAAAAACAACAAGATCCCTACAGGCGCACACATTCCAACAACAAAAACAGCAAGATCCCTACAGGCACACATTCCAACAACAAAAACAACAAGATCCCTACAGGCGCACACATTCCAACAACAAAAACAACAAGATCCCTACA
>PVIU01020853.1:0-33053 GCA_004026605.1 Ondatra zibethicus | reverse complement strand
AGACGGAGTTGGCGGGAGGCAGGCCTGTGCTAGAAGAAGGCTTCTGGTTCACCTGGCCACTTTGTGAGCTAGTAAAGGCTAGAAAAAGGGTAGGTGGCTCAGGAAAACTGCAGGGCGCTGCCAGCTAAGATGTCTGGGAAAGAGAGAGGCAGACATAGCCCTCTCTATGTTCTGCAAGCTGTCAGCATTTCCCAAGCACCTTCCTTCCTCGAGACTGGCTGTACCAGGGAACCTGCCATCTTTTCCCTGCCCTAAGGCTCTTGGAGATTTTACCCTGCTCCTCCACAAAGTCTTTGTTCTGAACTGGGAGCTTGGATCCAAGTGGTCCATCTGTCTTGGCACAGGGGAAAGTTGTTTGACCCAGAGAGCCAGTCAGATTTGCCATCTCAGTCCCGAGGAATATGATCTTAGTGAGCTGATCAGGTGTTGGGCTGGAGTCAGAAATTTGAAGAAAGGGAGGGCTGGTGACGTGTTTGCCCAAGTTTTTCCCCACTGGAGGTAAGGTGGGAGGGCTCCTAAGACAGGCAGCAGGAAAGTTCTGGGATGGGTGAAGCAGAGGCGAGATGGACTGTAAGGTACTTAGAAGTAAACTTATAGGAAGTGTAGAGGCAGTAGCTGTTTGTGAGTGGGCTGTGGCGGTCTGCCTAGAGGAGAACCGAGTTCCTGGTCAGTCAGGCATTAAAGACCAAATGCAGGGTCTGCTTGTGCACCCTGGAGAACTTTTTGTTTTGTCTCTATGCAACAGTTCTACTCAGCTTTCCAGGAACTTGTGAAATAAACTCTTGTTGTGGGTGCTATTGCTCCAATTGTGGCCGCCGCCTCACAAGCATGCCGCCTTTTTCCTGGCCTACCAGGCATAAGTGTTGCAGCTGTCCGGTGTCAGCGGCTTCCCTCTGCTTCCACTACTTCCGACTGCATTCACATGGTCAGTTTCATTGCAAGACTATCAGGGTGCACACACTGACCCCAACCTGCGTGCTTGGACTCTGCCCAAGGTGGCAAAGTCCAAACCCAGAGGCTTCTGAGTTGTGATACTGATGAGCCCATGGCCTGGGAGTCATGCAGGCCAGGCAGACTGCTTGCAGGAGATCCTTGCACTTCCTCAGCCGAGCTCCTCCTGACTTCAGACTTCCTGGGGACTCGGCCCTGCCTGGAGCTCTGTGTTACCAGCCACTAGCCATTCAAGAGCTTTGAGCCCCTTTGCAGTTTCTGGCAGGGGACACTTCACCACCCCATTGCCACCACTATACTGCACCAGGTCGAGGTCCTGGGTAGAGTGACCCTCGGATCCACTTTGATGGGAGTGTCTCTCTCAAGTGCACCCCAATTAAACCAAGTCTACAGCAAATATCCCAGCCCAGCAGGACTTTGGTGGGGACAAAGCACTTATGATTTCCAGAGCACAGCCTTGCACCCACTTTACAGAAGAAAGACTTCCTAAAGGGAAAAGAAAAAGGGAAAATTTGGAAGGCGGTGAGCAATGAGGTGGTCTGAAAGCTTGGGATCAGAATCCCAGTGTTGAAGCTCAGTATGGCTCCTTACTGACTGGACTACTTACCTTCTCCTGAGCCTTGGCTATACATCTGTAACAACCGGTGAATAAGATGCCCACTTCAGCTGGAATATTTACATTTTTTAAAAAAGATCTATTTATTATGTATACAGTGTTCTGTCTGTGTGTATGCCTGGGGGCCAGGAGAGGGCACCAGATCTCATTGTAGATGGTTGTGAGCCACCATGTGGTTGCCAAGAATTGAACTCAGGACCTCGGGATGAGCAGCCAGTGTTCTTAACCTCTGAGCCATCTCTCCAGCCCCTATTTACATTTTCTTTAAAAGTCTTCATAGTGTTTGTGTGTGCGTGTATGTGTTCATGTGTGCACGCATGTATGCATACAAGTGTGCATCATGTATGTGTGTGTACATGCTTATGTGTCTCTGTGTGTGTGTGTGTAGGTCAGAGGACAACTTAGGGAGTTGATTCCCTCATTCCGCATTCCATTACATGGGCTCCACGGGTTGAACTCAGATCTTGGGGCTTGCCAGCAAGTGTCTGTGAGGACATCCCTTCTGCACCTAAAAGTTTTAACTTAATGTTTTCTGCAAAGTAAACAGGGCCTTTGACTCAAATGATCAATGGACAATTCTCTCAAGGACATCTGTGAATATTAAAGCCAAGCGACTCTCCTGGGTGTAGGCAGAAAGGAAGCTGAGTCAGCATGGACTTCTGCCCATCCGGGTTTCTTGAGCCCTGCTCACAACAGCCCAGATATGGAACCAGTCATGTGTCCATCAACATAGGTGTGCATAAAAAATGTGACACACATACATACACGCTGTGTATGTGGGATTTTTCTTAGCTATAAGAGGAGTGAAATTATGTCATGCTCATGAAAATGGATATAATCGGAGAGCATCATATTAAGTGAAATAAACCAATTCAGAAGACAAAGATCACTTACTTTCTCTTATATAAAGAATCGTATATATGCATATGTGTGACATGAAAGTCACATATATATGCATGTATATGACATGAGACTAGAAAGGAGACTATGGGGAGGGAGGGGTTTAAAGGTAAGAGGGGGAAAGAGCAAGAGACAGTAACAGAGAGAAGACAGACAAATATGCAGTATATGATACATTGATAGATGGATAATATCAAAGTGGAACGGGGACTCTGAGTGAGGAAGGAAGGGAGTAGGGCCAGGCAAGAGGAGTAAGGAAGGGCGCAAGGGCAGATATGATCAAACAACGACATACATGTATGAAAATATCATAATGTTGCATGTTCACTAAAAACACTAAAAATCACTTTTTATAAAAGACAACTACCAACTGTCTGGAGTGCCTGTGAAGGTCGGGGACAGGGTAAAGGACAGCTGTCTTGTGTCCCACCTTCGCAGCTCCCATCTTCAAGTAGCCAGTCACCCTTAACTTCACCCATGCCTCAGGCATGTGGAGGGGTTTGTGGTTTGTTTGGTTTTGTGTTTTCAAACAGGGTTTCACTACATAGCCTAGGCTGGTCTCAACCCCTGACAATCCTCATGACACAGCCTGCTAAGTGCCGGGATGACAGGCGTGTCCTGTCTTGTCACAGTGCAGCCTGTCCCACCTACCCCGGTCCACTCTCACTCTGCTGGCAGGCATTAGAATCTCGCCTTTGCAGGGTGGGTGGAGTGGTCTGTCTGTGGAGGGTCAACTGGCCCACTGAGTCTCTCTGACCCCAAGTTCTTGATCAGTCTGTGTCTGCTTTCCTGAATGCATTATCCCTGGCTCTGTTGTGGAGAAGGCAGGGCAGGCGATAAACCAGACAGAGTCCAGTTAACAACTGGTGGTGGCGGCTGGAGGTGTGGTTCAGTTGATAGAATGCCTGTCCTAGCATGCAAAAAGCCCTCTCTGGGGTCTGTGCCCAAACTGCATAAACCAGGAATGATGGTGCGCAGCACACCTGTAGTCCCGGCATTCGGGTTATAGAGCCAAACGGATCAGAAGCAAAAGTTCGTCCTTGGCTACTAGTAAGTTTGGGAACAGTTTGGCCTATATGAGACCCTGAGACAGTGCCACAAACAGCAAAGAAGGGGTGGTGAATGGAGCCAATCACAGTGGCCTAAAAACTATTTTTTTTAAAAAGTCAGATTCATTGAAGCAAACTTAGAAGCAATAAAATCACCCCTTTTAAACATTCATTTTCTTTTGTTTCATATGTATTTTTGAATTATCTGTATGCGTGTATGTCTATGTGAGCTAATATGCCAGTGATGGTAGGTACCCAAGAATTCCAGAAAAGGGTGTTAGATCCCTTGGAGCTAGAGTTATAGGCAGTCTTAAGCTTCCTGTGAGTGTTAGAAGCTGAACTCAGGTCCTCTGCAAGAGCACTCTTAACCCTCTCTCCAGCCCCAACATCAGCCATTTGAATGTAATGTTCATTTAATCCCAGCACTCGGGAGGCAGAGGCAGAGGCAGGTGGATCTCTGTGAGTTTTAGGTCAGCCTGGGCTACAAGAGCTAGTTCCAGGACAGGCTCCAAAGCTACAAAGAAACCCTGTCTTGAAAAACCAAAAAAAAAAAAAAAAAAAAAAGAATGTAATGTTCAATCGGTTTTGACAAAGGCCATAGCTGAACAAAGTTTACAGTTAGGATATTGCATATTTCTGTCATTCTCAGTTCTTTGGGCCATTCTCTGCTCCTGGCCACCACCAATCTGATTTCTACCCCTGTGGTTTATGGCCTAAGTGGACTTCACAGGAGACATTATTTCCACTGGCTTCCTTCACTCATTCAAGTCCCTCTATTTTATTGCTGAGCTGCCCCATTGCATGAATACAGCACAGTCGGTTATTCATTCACTAAGTTGTTGACTCCTATTAAATACAGATTCTGGAACATTTGTGTGCAGGTGTTTGTATAAGTATACATTTTCATTTTTCTTAGGTAAATATCTAGGAAAGGGTTTGATGACTCATGCAGTGATTTCATGCTTATGTGTACACCATTATTTAAAGGTCAGATGGCTACACAAAAATATGCATGCCTTCAGTGATACACAGCTGTATCACAATTACTGGTTAATCAAAGAATCTACTTTGGCCTATAGTAGGGCAGAATATAGTCAGACTGGAAAAGATGTAGCAAGAGAGTAGGTGGTCAATGGGGGCCATCTAGCTGTCGCAGGAGACAGATGACAGACGTGGGACAAAACTTTACCTGGTAAGCCACAGCCACGTGGCGATACACAGATTAGTAGAAATGGGTTAATTTAAGATATAAGAGCTAGATATAAATATCTATAAGCTAATAGGCCAAGCAGTGTTTTGATTAAAAAAAGAGGAACATTGGTTGGGATAATAGGCAGATTAGTGTGAGCTTACTCACAGTAATAATAATAGTGAGTAATGGAGTGAACACTTGTGAGCTATTATTTATAGGCAATTTACATTGGTATAGATTCTTGTATAGTGATACAAATCCATATTATATTGAATATGCTCCTATTTCTGTTTACAATATTTGTACACCTAGGTAAAGTTATTTTGTCATATTGTATGCATGCATGCTTCTATTTCTGCTTAAGACATTTTGTATATTGATATAATTTTGGGATATATTTATCATATTGCACTATACATTTCTACCTCTGATCAAGATACTTACATATTGCTTACATTTTGAGGTCATTGTTCCCATTTGCTGCACAGTTGTTTAATGTAGTAAGAGGACAAGTGGCGTCCGGCTAGCTTATACCCAAAATAATCACACAGAAATTGTATTAATTAAGTTACTGCCTGGCCCATTATCTTTAGCCTCTTATTGGCCAACTCTCATTCTTGATTAACCCATTTCTATTAATCTCTGTTCACCACGAGGTCGTGGCTTACTGGGAAGCTTCTAACCAGCGTCAGTCTCAGGCAGGAGAACCATGGCGTCTGCCACACTTCCTTCTCTCTCCCAGCATTCCATTCTGTCTACCCTGCCTACCTGATTTCTGCCCAATCAAAAGGCCAAGGCAGTTTTCTTTATTCACTAATGAAAGCAACACAAATACAGAAGACCCTCCTCACCATTTCCCCTTTTTCTGTTTAAACAAAAAAGAAAAGCTTTCATTTTAACATAGTAAAATTACATATAACAAAACAGTTATCAAGCAAGAATTACAGTTACAATATTTATATCTAATTTATCTTTTATCATAACAATGGAAAACTATAACTATCTATCTATTCTTCAACTCCATCAAAGACTCCAGAAGGATATAATATTGCCTAAGTAAACAAGACGTAAGCAACTTCCAAAACTCTAGAAATGACAGAGACAAAGTTATTTTGTATCGGTGGGCATCCATCTTCAGCCTACAGGGCCATAGTATCCAGCAGACATTTCCATGAAGCAGGAAATTTTAAAGACAGTTCAGTCACTTTCTTCTGTATCCTGCAGAATGTCTCACAGACTCTTTCATGAATCGGGAACCCCAAAGGATCGCCTCACATTGGGTGCCAAAAGCCTTCCTTTTTGTTTAAACAGAAAAGGGGAATTGGTGTAGGAGGTCCTTCTGTATTTCTGTTGCTTTCATTGGTTAAATAAAGAGACTGCCTTGGCCTTTTGATAGGGCAGCCCTTAGGTGGGCATAGTAGACAGAACAGAATGCTGGGAAGAAGGCAAGTGTGGCAGATGCCATGAATCTCCAGCTTGAGATGGACGTAGGTTAGAATCTTCCAGGTAAGCCATGACCCCATGGTGACACACAGATTACTAGATATGGGTTAAAGCAAGATGTGAGAGTTAGCCAAGAAGAGGCTAGATATAATAGGCCAGGCAGTATTTAATTAATATAATTTTGGTGTGGTTATTTTGGGTATAAGCTATCTGGGCGGTCGGGAGCTGGGCAGGACGAAACAAAGGGCCTGCTCCTCCCTACTACGGGGCTGGGACAAACAAGGGGCAGTTGCTGCTCCCTCCTTATAACAGTTTAAAGATTGTTTAATATTCTAATATAAAGCCTTATTCTTTAAGCTATATAGGTATTAAGAATTAGAGGTCAATAGTCATCCATGTTTGCCATACTTATAGTTAGACTAATTAGGTTCTTTAGATAAATAGAGATTATATTCTGGAATAGATAGGTAATCTTCAACCACTTCAAAGAACTGTAGAATATTGCATTTAAATAACTTAGAGTTCTGTTGACATGAGACATGATAGCTCTTGGCAGCACTGATCTAGTCCCAAGAGAATGTTGCACACCAAAGACATTCCACTTGGAGCTTGTTTTCTTCTTGGCAAAACTGGCTTTTGGACAAGGAACTGCCTATGCCTCAATAACTGACAAAATGCACAGTGTCTGGACAGGACAAGCAGGATACAAGAAAAAAGACTGCCAAATCTTGCCAAAGTAGGGTAAGATGGTTTTGAAAATTTTCCTGCCTCTGAAAATGGTCTGTCAGTTACTCTAGGCCTTCTCCAAAGCTGGTTGCTCCAATGTTGCAAATGAGAATTTGGGAGATTGCCCAGGTAACCACTTGTCTCTGTCATTTATTGAACACTTTGGAAGTAGTTTGATTGCATTTCCTGTTTACTCAAGTAATATTATTTCCCTTCTCAGGTTTTCAATGGGGTTGAAGACTAAATAGTCGCAGTTACTTTCCTCTTAGACTTGGCCAAGCCATTTCTAATACAAGATTTAGATAGACTCCTTAGAATAGGATAATTATTGAAACATTTAGCGTATGTTTCTTGCTTGCTATTGCTTGTGCTGGTTGTAATTCTAATTTTTATACTTGATATTTGTTATTATTGTATATAGTTTTGTATTAGGTTTAGAACTCTCTTATTTAGACAAAAGGGGGAGGTGCTGTGGGAACTCCTTCAGCCAATACCCTTTAAGATACCAGCCCACTTGGGCATAGTCTCTTGTACTATAAATGCAACTATAAATCTTGTGTGCTCTCTCTCCTGGCTTCTGGATTCAGTTCCTGTTCCCTATTCATGCAGAGGACTGTGATCTGTGAGTCTACCCCTAAATAAATAACCCTTTATTATACTCAATTCTGAGCTAGTTTGGGATTACTTTATAGTGTCCATCTTCATATTTTGATTTTCACCAGTGTTAGATGTTGTCATTTATTTTCATTTTTATTTCATTATTATTATTGAATACATGCGTGCACAAGTGCATGTATGCAGAAACCAGAGGACAACTTTGACCATCATAGAAAAACGGTGGGCACAGTTATCTCTTTTTATTTATTTATTTTTAATAATAACAATTTATTATTTATTTTTTAATTTTTGAGACAGACTTTCACCATTTTGGCTAGGCTGACTAGCTAGTGACCCCCGCGAATCTGCTTGTTTCCACATCACCAGCATGCCACCCCCAACCAGCCAGTTTTATAACAGGGTTTTGGGTATTGGACTCAGGTCATCATGCATGCACACACAATCTTTACTGACTGAGCCATCTCCCTAGCTTTTATATCTAATGAGATCTTGTTTCAAAAATCCTCCTAAACAGGGGCTGGAGAGATGCCTCAGCAGTTAAGAACATAGGTTTAATTCCCAGCACACATATGGTGGTTCACAGCCATTTGTAACTCCAGTTATATGGGATGTAAGGCCCTCTTCTGGTCCATGCAGGATTGCACTCATGTGGTGCATATACATGCATGCATGTTGAACATCTATACATTTAATATTACAATAAAGATTAATTTAACCCCTCCATCAAGCAAGTAACTATAACAAAAAAAAAGCTATAATTGAAATAGCCTGAGTGAATATAGGGAGGCAAATGGTAGCTGCTCTAGCCCCTTACACCACAGAGCTACCAAAAATCATGCTAATACGAAAATGTCTCTGTGGTGGTTTAAAACAAAATGGCCCCCAAAGGGAGTGGCACTGTTAGGAGATGTGGCTTTTTTGGAGTGGGTACGGCCTTGTTGGAGGAAATGTGTCACTGTGGGCTTCTCATATATGCTCAAGTCACATTCAGTGAGATAGACCACTTCCTGTTGCCTGCAAGATGTAGGACTCTCGGCTACTTCTCCAGCACTATGTCTGCCTGCACACTGTTATGTTCCACCATGATGAAAATGGACTGAACCCCTAAACTGTAAGTGAGCCACCCCAATTAAATGTTTTTCTTTATATTAGTTGCCATAGCCACAGCAATAGAAACCTTAACTAAGATAATTTCTTATCTCTTAAGACTTTTGATTGAATACATCGAGTTTCTATCAAGGTTTTAGTGAAACTTCAGAAGGAAGGAACACAGATAACTTGTCCAGGTACCGAGAGATGCTAGCCCATCTGTGTGCATCTGTGGCAAGTAGTGCAGATATAAAACTGGCAAATTCCATCCTCCTATGGCCATCTTAGCAAGGAAAACAGAAAGACGTGGGCCAGTAGTACCTGGCCCACCTTAGACACAGCTCTGTTGACAGGGGCAGTGTCCTGCTGACACTGAGGCTTTCAAAGATGGAAAGTCTGAGTTATTTCCCAGTTGTCTCAGGATAGTACAAGTATTTAATGGGGGCTTCAAGTTTCTGGAAGGGAGAAGAATAGTCTTCTTTAAATCATCCTTTAGGGGGCTATCATTATTGCCAGACCAAAAAGCCTCGACACCTTTTCCTCCCTTCTTCTCTCCTTTTCTTTCAATCTGTCTTTGTCTCTCTCACAATCTCTCTTCCCCTTCTTGTAAACTACTCTAAGGAGTAAGTGGGCATTGAACTTCCAAGGACAAACGGATGAATGGTTTGCTGAGAGACTGGCCTTGTCCAGCACACTTGCTCTGTCTGGCTATGTTACAGTGCAGCACGAGTCTCTCACCAAATGTCAGCCCTGTGCTCTGGGACATTACCAACTGCCAGAACCATAAACCAAGTTGCGATGGGTAATACTGGTTTTCAACTTAACAGGATCTAGCATCAGCTAGGAGACACACCTCTGGGCATGTCTGTGAAGAAATTTCTAGACTAGGTTAACGGAGGCGAGAAGACCCACCTTAAGTGTGTGCAGCACTATCCCATTGCCCAGGTCCTAGACTGAGCATGAAGGAAAAACTCAGTTGAGCACCAGCCTTCATCCTTTTTTGCTTCCTAACTGTGGATGCAATATGATCTCTGTCCCAAGCTCTTGCCACCATGCCTTCCCTTCCATGATGAACTGCACCCTCAAAATTGAGACAAAGGGGCTGGAGAGATAGCTCAGTGGTCAGGAGCACTGGCTGCTTCTCCAGAGGAACTGGTTTGATTCCCAGCACCCACATGGTGCCTCATAGCCATCTGTAACTCCAGTTCCAAGGAATCTGATGATGTCTTCAGGCATCAGGGACTTAAGGGGAGCACAAACATACATGCAAGCAAAACACCCATACACATAAAGTAAAATAAAACTTTAGGGGAAAAATTAAGTCAAAATGAGTCTTTAAACAAGTAACTAACACACAGGTTAGCTGTTATTGTTTGTAAATTAGCCAGTTTGGGATATTTTATTATAGCAACAAAAAATGGACACAGACACCATCAAGTTCAAATATGTTAAGTTGTTCCTCCAAAACCTCCAGAGGATCTTGGAAGAGCCCTGAAGGACAGAGTGACACTGTGAAGGACAGCCAAGGCTATTTGCCTGCCTGGGATGAATACATGGTTCAAAAGGCCTGGAGACTAGCCACAGACTTAAGCCTCCCTCACTACACAGTAGTTTTCCAAGTGTGGCCAGGCCCACACCCTCTTCTCCAGAGCACCCTTCTCAGGAGAAAGTGCCAACACACTGGACTGGTACCAGGGGTCATTACCATGTGGGCTTACTAGGGGTTGGTAACTTCATGTCAGAGCCCGTCTGTGTGCACTGCCTTCAGTTTGATGGCTTCTATATTAGTTTTGTTTCCTGTGGCTGGGATAAAAACACCCTGGCAAAGGCAGCTTGAAAAAGGGTTCATCTGGCTCACAATTCCGGGTTAAAGTCCACTGTTGTAGGGAAGTGAAGGCAACAAGAAGTCACGGCAGCTTGTCACATCCATAGTTAAGAGCACTGAGATATGAACGAACAAAGGCAGTTTACACTCTGCTTGCTTTCTTGTCTGTTACACAGTCCGGGACCCAAACCCAGAGAATGATGCTATATGCGTACAGACTGCATCTTCCCACAGAAATCCACACACTCAAGGCAGCCCCCTCCAGACATGGCTAAAGGCCAACCTGGTCAACCCCTTACTGAGACTCCCTTCCCAAAAGATTCTAGATTATGTCAGGTTGACAATCAAAACTAACCATCACAGCCACCCTGAAGGAGAATGAAAATGTCCTGCTATTTCCTGGGAGCCTGGCGATACAGTGCCTTAGTGACTCCTCCTTCCTGTGACAAAGCACCCAACAAAAGCAGCTCCTAGAAGGCTTTGTTTTGGCTCACACCTCCAGTCGCTTGTCATCGCATTGGGGAAGGCGTGGAGGCGGGGCTTGAGGCCACTGGTCTCATTGTGTCCACAGGCAGGAAGCAGAGAGAGATGAAGGCTGGTTAAGTCTTCATTTTTATTCGGTCCAGGACCCCAGTGCAGTGACTAGTGCGTCCCACATCTAAGGTAGATCATCTCTCATCTCAGTGAACTCAAGCTAGGAAGCCCCCCACAGCCATGCCTTGAGGCTCGTCTTGTAGCTGATTCTAGATCCTGTTGACAGTCAGTATTCACCATCACAGGAGTCAGCTAAGGCTTTTTGTATCTTCCTTCATTCTGTAAAACTCTTTCTCTTCTTCCTTTCTTCCTCTCAATATTCTTTCCTTTCTCCTTCCTCATATTGTGTGTGTGTGTGTGTGTGTGTGTGTGTGTGTGTGTGTGTGTAATAATTTTTTAGACAAGGCCTCACTATGTAGTTCTGGCTGTCCTGGAACTCACTATCTCACTGTGTAGACTAGTCTGGCTTTGAACTCACAGAGGTCCATCTGCCTCTGCCTGCTGAGTTCTGGGATTAAAGGCGTGCATCACAACACCTGGGTATGTACATTTTAATGAAAAGCTTAAGTAGCCAATAAGGAGTTAAATAAACTATGGTATCAGAGGACAAGAGGAAACTCAAAACTAGGGTCTCTGTATGTAGTTCACACATCCTTAAACTCACCATCCTCCTGCCTCAGCCTGCCCAGTGCCAGAATTACAGGCATGGGTCACTATATTCTGTGCATATATAAAATTTTAAATATAATATATACATACACATACAAAATATGTACCATATAGCATTACATTATATAAACCACATTATATAATACCATATATTATTACATTATATATCGTGTATAACGATTGTAATATATTATATGTTATATAATACTATGAATTATTGGGGGGGAGGTCTGAGAAGCTGGCTGTGCCTTGGATTTGAATCTTTAACCCTGGTCACTCAAACTCATATCCTGTGGCTTCTGTCACAGCCCTGGCCAACCTGGGATGTTACAGAGCAAGCAAAGATGCTGTTGTTTCTCTCACTGTGCTTTACCTAGTTAAAAGGCCAGAGATAAATCAGGCCAGGTCGAAGGTGCCCTATAGTTCTCCCGCTCCCTGGAGGAGCTGCCTGGACTGCACAGCGGGTTGGCTGCGCTCTAAGGATCAGGCTACAGAAGAAGGGTGGAACCAGCGCTTTAGCCTCCACTGGCTAGTGACAGTCCCACCACGGTGTGTTCAGGTCATGCTTTGGGCCTAGGCGCGACCTAATTGTCCCTCGTAGGTCCTTAGACCCACGACCCTCCGCGCCTAGGCCCCTCCTTCCTAGAGCGGCAGGCAAAGCCGGCTCTACCAGGCGCCCCCTGGCTGCACGCCTCGCGCTGAGTCAGCTGTGAGTCAGTGTCCCCTGACCGCGCCACGTCCTGCTCCAGGGGGACACAGAGAGAGGGCTGGAAAGGAGCCAATGGAGAAGCAGAGTTACCCATTAACCAGCTTGTCGCCCCAGCAACTTTCTCGGAAGTCAGGCCTCGTATTTATTGCAGGAATGAGCCGTGAGACCTCATCCGCAGAGCAGGGCAGACAGCCTTGGTGACCCAGGTTGCCGCTGTGTTTAGAGTCCACACTGGCGTCTGGCAATGTCCTTCAAAACTTTCCTTTTAATCCTCAGCCAGCAGTAAGAAATACGTTTTTACAATGAATGCAACGAAGTTTCAGAAAACCTTTTTTAATTCTAGTTCTTTTTAATCATCATAAACTCTTAATAACTCGATTAATAGGTTGTAACCTGTAGAATTGGTTCTGCAAGGCTAGTCCCTGTTTGCTCCCACTGTTCTCAGCCCAAGCTGGCCTAACTTCCTAGGTTGCCAAGGGACGACCTTGAACTTCAGTACCTCCCGGCTCCACCTTGTAAGTCTTGGCACTGAGGGCATTCACAATCAGCCTGGCTTTATGGCATGCTCAGGTGGAACCCTGGGATTCATGCATTCTGTTAATTCAGCTACATCTCCAACCCTGTCCTTACATGGAGCAACAGGAAAGACCTCACAGCTGACCAGCCTGCGGAGGCTGTCTGGATTCAGTTGCTAGGATTTACTTCTACTCCTTTGACACGGAGATTGACCCCGGATTGGCAGAAGCAATAAGTACTTGTTTGTGTTGGTTTTAAGGCACAGGGAATCCTGGTGAGTGGGGCTTGAAAGAGGACTTACTTTCTTATACACTTTGTTGCCGCCTGAATGCTAGTTACACATCCATTGCCCAAGCGGTTAGGTTAGGAAGCGTTTCAAACCTACAAAGAGAAGTCAGAAACAATGCACCCTACAGCATTATCCGCCAACTCATCACCCAAGTTTTCCAGTCTCTACTCACCCACGGGTAACCTCCTTGGATGGGTGCCTTCTGCTATGAAATAAAAACCTGGCACCCTGGTTTCTGAATTGAATTCCCCTTTGGGTCATACTCTCTGATTAGAGAGAACTTGTGCCTCTGAGTGGACGACCTGAGGTGCCGGCCGACTTGTCCTGAAGACACTCATATGGTCTAGATGTGATTGACTTCCTAGGATCCCCTCATTAGCTCTGTCCTGTTATATTATCTCTGAAAGGAAAGGTTCAACCATACCTTTGTCAGTCTGTCAGTCACAGCGCTGGACAATGTGATTGTCTATAGGACTTTTGGAGAAGATAAACAACTATGACATCCTTCTACTATAGACTCACTGCCTGCCTTAACCCTCTATATGTGCTACTGAATGGGATTCCCGCAATTTAAGAGAATGGGGGCGCTTTAGAGTGACTTGCGCCAATTGTATCCTTTCCAATTGTGTGAGCTCTTCCTCTGCTTCTCGGAGCCCTCTTGCTCCGGCAGACTTCCTCTGTTATGGTAGCTGTGCGCTTTTATGGTGTATGATATGGTCATTGCAGGTTCTCCTTGAACTGCATCAGGCTTTTACTAGAAAGTAGAGATTTTTGGGTCAGATTTTAGCAGCATTTTTGTAATAGTCACTGTGATAGCTTCTGCACCTTCTTCTGGTAATACTACTGGAGAGCATAAGACCTCTACCACAATTCTTTGAGCCAAATTTGAAGCAAGCTTTATTAAATACAGGCTAGGATGATGAACACTGGCCAGATGCAAAGCTGAGATTCCCAGAGTATGGCATCGAATTATGTCAGCTAGGGGCTTAGAGAAGCAAAACCCACCAGGCTATGTACTGCCTGCACCCAATCAGGGGCAAGCATACATCCTGACATACTTTCTGCCTACACACCTCCAGCCTAGGTGTAATCAAGCACATTCTGTGCAGTTGGGGCAACCAGCCTTGTTTACAGAAGTGAAAGCACGTGGCTTGTTATCTTACATAAATAACAGCCCCAGAATTCCAGCAAGTTATCTGTCCTTGGGCAAGCAGGGCTTACCGTTAGAGGTTTCTTTTTGTTTTGTTTTATAGATCTCTTAAGGACAGCAATTTAAACCTAAAACACAACATTAGCCGTCACACTTCCACAGTGGCCCTTACCCAACAAGTGCAGACTGCCCGTTTTGCTAGTCAGCTTCTTTGGCAACGCAAAGAGGCTCCGAGTTAAAGGCTTAGAAACTGTGGTGTTGCATTTAGGAGATGCAGTACAAACTATGCAACATCAGTTAACTTTACAGGGTTAGGCTGACTTTAGGTATGTCTGTGTTACTCCATTAAGCTGCAACAAATCTAAATAAAAATGAGATAAAATTAAAAATCATTTACAAAGCCAAGCTAGTACTGAGGAGGCAGAGGCAGGAGGATCTCTGAATTTGAAGCCAGATTCACTGCATAGTGATCTCTAGGACAGCCAGGACTAACCTGACATTCCCCGCTTGAAGAGACTGGAGTTATCAGTCTCAAGGTCAGTATGTGCTTGGTCTGTGTCACACTTGAGATAGCCTGTGTTCCCTTTGTGCAACATTACTTGATGAGTTTCCTGCTGACTCCATCCCACTTTATGACAGCTTCGTGCTGAATGTCCCATCTCGTCCCTGTAAACTGTATATGAGACGCAGTACTTCCTAATAAACTTGCTCAGCACAAGCCATCCACATATGCAACGCCTCCTGATCCCAACTTTCATACCTTTCTTCTTTTCTTATCTCTGGTCCTCTCCCCCAGGACCGAAGAATGGTTTGCTGGTTCAGGTCACACCACAGAAAACATATTCAACCATAACAAGATTTCACAACCTATTGTTCAGTCTTGTTACCAAGCATGGCATTCTAGTCTCAGTCCTACAGAGCTTATATCCCGAGAGTTTTATTCTACAACCTACAGTGAAAGAATCAGTGTCTTCAGTATGAAAAGACTCGGGTGAGCTTGCACTGTCTGAATGGAAAACTGAAGTGCCAACATTAAGAGTACACCTAGTGTACTTCCGTTTTCTCTTTTTTTAATGTTTTAAGCTATTTTTATTTTTCATTTAATTTATTATTTATCTATTTTTTCTTTTTTACACACCAGCCCCAGTTCCCCCTTCCTCCCCCTTCTCCCACCCCTTCACCTCCCCCATCCCACCTCCCATCCACTCTTCAGAGGCATTAAGCCCCCCCACGGCGAGTCAACAAAGTCTGTGTACCTGAGTTTTCAAGATAGATTTTCTCAAGAAAATAGTGTTATATTTCTAGTGTTATTGAGAGTGGATTAGACTTAAGTTATCAGGGCTGTTTATTTGGGATGTGTATATGGTACTGGAGCTGGAGCCCAAACACATTAAGCAAGCGTCCATCACTGAGCTATGTTCACAGCTTGTTGTTTTGAGACAGGATCTTGCTATGTAGACCTGGGTTAGCATCAAACTTGCCATCCTTCAGTCTCAGCCTCCCAAGTGCTATGCTTACAGGAGTGCACCATCATCTTAGGCTGAGTTGATTTGTTTTTTTTTTTTAAAGATTGACTTATTTTCATGTGCATGCATCATTTATTTATTTATTTATTAAGTGTACAGTGTTCTGCCTGCATGTATGCCTGCAGGCCAGAAGAGGGAGCCAGATCTTATTACAGATGGTTGTGAGCTACCATGTAGTTGCTGGGAATTGAACTCAGGACCTTTGGGAGAGCAGCCAGTGCTCTTAACCTCTGAGCCATCTCTCCAGCCCCCTGAGTCGATTTTTTAAAAAGTTTTATTACATTTGTTATTATTCTATTTGTGTGTCTGCACACACACTGTGTGTGTGTGTGTGTGTGTGTGTGTGTGTGTGTGTACACAAGAGTGCCATAGTATGCAAATGGGAGTCAGAAGGAGTTGGTTCTCTCCTTCCACTATGTGGATTCAGGTCATCCAGCTTAGTGGCAAGTACCTTAACTGGCCGAACCATCTTGAAGGCTCAAGATTTTTGGTTTTGAGATTTTATTTGCTAGCTTTTTAAGACAGGATGTCGTGTATCCCAGGCTGGCCTTGAACTTGTTATGAAGATGAGCATGACCTTGAACTTCTGATCCTCCTGCTTCCACTTCTACAAAGTTGGAATTAGAGGTATGCGCCACCACACCGAGTTAACTTGGTACTGTGTCTGGAATCCAGGGCTTTATCCATCCATGCAAGACAAGCACTAGACCAACTGAGTCACATCCCCAGCACCGAGCTGATTCTTAAAAATTTATTTATTTTATTTTATGCGCATTGGTGTTTTGCCTGCAAGTCTGTCTGTGTGAGGGTGTTGGATCCTGGAGTTACACAGACAGTTGTGAGCTGCCATGTGGGTGCTGGGAATTGAACCCGGTCTTCTGGAAGAGCAGTCAGTGCTCTCAACTGTTAAGCCATCTCTCCAGCAGCCCCTTCCCAGGTTGTTTTTTTTTTTAAGTGTTAAGAGCTGAGTGAATTCAGAGCAAGAGATTTTTTGATTTTCATAGGTTTCCATTTATTAGTTTAAATAATAATTTTATTATTAATAATTAATATTCTCACAGTATTAATGATAGCAAATATATCTAAGTTATGGTTCTAAATTAGGTGACTTCAGTGAAAACTTTTAATAATGTTATAACATTTTTATTCAATAATAGTACATGTTTGACAATTTCAATATAAGTATCTTAATTTCTGCATTCTAGTATACAGAAATGATAAACCATAATAATGTAATAATAATAAGATACCTATATGATTTAAGAGTAGATAGAATTCATGGTGAAAATAGAGTGGAAAGGATATAACCTAACAAGATATTAAATGATGGTGATTCTATCCCTGTGAGCTGGTTTACAGTTAGTGTCTCTAAGTCTAAAGTAATTTAAGTAAATTATCGTTTGAGGCCAAGTGGAGCAGCATCACACCATGCTCTACAATTTCGTATTCAATCCTGGAGATCTATGTTGCAAAAAAACACTGGCAGGCAATTATTTATTGAGGAGAATGACCAAAGGAATTCAGTTAAACATCTACCACCAAGTTGGTAACTTGCCAAGCCCTTTGTTGCTATTGTAGAGAATTCCAATGAGTAATATGTACGAGAAATATCAGATTGAAAATGAGAAATTGTTATATGAAGTGTTCTACATTCTGAGTTAATAATTTACCTACTGTTCTATGTTTTCAAGCAGGAACTTTGGTGACATGTTTCTTCACATGAACATGACGCTACATCTTACATTTTCTGACACATGAGCAGTCCAAAATTTTGTTTCATCCCAGGTATTTTGTAGAATATTCCAAAACTGAATGCAACATACCTGTCTCATTCATTTCAATTTTTTTTAACTTTTCATTGCTATATTTACCAGATTCCCTTAGTGAGCAAGAGATTTTAAACCAGAGTCAGGGTGTTTCTGCCTTTCCTTAGTCAGTAGCCCCAGATTTCTCGTGTTGAAAGCCAACACTCTTTTAAACAGAACTAATTTGTTTGTCCCTTGACTCTTATGGCAGAGGCAGGTAAGGAAAATGAAGATGCCTTCGATGGAGAGTCATTCTAGTGGGGTCAGTCAAGCACCAGCAACCTAGTGATGGAGATGAGCCCAGTGCTGGCGCACTAGGCTCTCAGGAAGCTGATGGATGGCTGGATGGCTTGGTTATGATTGGAGGATCCCTCAAGGGGCTGCAGGCGAGAGTTTAATTGCCATGTGAAACGTTGAAGGAGAAGCTGAGCCTGGTGTTCAGAGGTGGGCTTTTGGGAGGTGATTAGGGTGGTGGGTGTCATCAAGAGAGACATTCATGATTGGATCCTGATGGCTTTGTAAGAAAATGCTACACACAGAGAGCATGCTCCTTATTTCTTGCCACATGATATCCTATGTCAATCTCAAAGACATCTTAGACTTTGGCTCAGGATCATATGCCCAAATAATCCTGTTTTTATAGCATTACTCTGAGAGGCCGAGGAGACAGCTCAGTTGGTAAAGTGATCACCTTATGAGCATGAGAACCTAAGTTTGATTCTCAAAACCCACATTAAAACAAACAAACCCTCTGGAGGCAGAGGCAGGCAGATCTCTGTGAGTTCAAGTCCAGCCTGGTCTACAGAGTGAGTTCCAGGACGGCCAGGTCTACATACAAAAATCTTGTTTCGAAAGAACAAAATCCAAACAAAAACCCCAAAGACATTAGGTGTAGGGCCTCACACCTTTAATACCAGCACTTTGGAGGCAGAGTCAGGTAAATTCAAGGCCAGCCTGGTCAACGTAGTGAGTTCCAGTCCAACCAGAGGAACACAGCGAAACCCTGTCTCAAACAAGACAAGACAAAACCAAACCAATAAAATCCCAAATGGACTGTGCCTGAGGAATAACAGCCAAGAGTGTCTGTGAACTGCACATCCACCCACACAAAATATGTGAGATTGTACACATGCAGGAATGCACACACGCACACACATGTATTGTTACGGTAGATTGTCGGCCTCAGCAACAACATTTTCCTGAGCCTGAAACAGAGATCTGCGTCCTTGAGCCGCACTGTGCAGGAAGCCTCCATCCCCAAGCTCAGCCACTACTAGTAAGGCCTCACGGCTTCGGAAAGCTTTTCCCAGAAACTTGAAGGATGAGCTGCGTTTTAACAGTCTGCACTGGACCAGCAGGCCTGAGGGCACCTGCGTTCTAAAGGAATTGGGTCTGGAAAGCGGGTGCCAGTTGGTAAGGATGACAAGGAGTGAGACTGGAGAGATGGCTCAGTGGTTAAGAACATTTTGTTGCCCTTCCAGAGGCCCGGGGTTGGATTGCCAGTCACAGCTGTCTGTAATTCCAGTTCCAGAAAATCCGGTACACCCTTCTGGCCTCCACAGGCACCACGAACATACGTGGTATACAGACATGCATTCAGGCAAAATACCAATGCACATAAAATAAAATAAAGGCTAGAAATAAAAACAATTAGGAAAGAAGGAACAAGAGGGCTGGTCATGGCTTCCTACTTCAAGCAGAGTTTAAATTCAGTTTATAGGGTGAGCATGTGGCTCGGTGGCTCTTGGTTCCATCCCCTTGAACCAGGGGAAATGTTTCCAGAATGGAGGAGGAGTGACAGCCAGTCTTCGAGCCTCCATTGACCTAAACACAGTTTGTGTAGCCAGAAGCTGTCAAAATTGGACATTGTGAAGTTCTTGTAAGACAACTGTTGGGTGACTCAGATATTCAGCAAGGGGCTGGCATTTCTAACCAGTGACCCACAGTGGGCAGGCAAACTGACACAGGAGGGCAGCTGCACTCACTAGCACTGGGATGGTTCTGGCCTAAGGCAGGGAGAATTCTATAGGTTTCCATTCCTGCTCTGAGAGACTGCCCTGGAGAGGCTCAGCCGCAGAGCTCAAGATATCTGCCGTGGTAAAGGTATACATATACATACGGAGCCTGACTGCAGATGGACCTTGGAGTCTTGCTTCTTTGTATAATTTTGTATAACGGAGAAAGTGAACGATTCCTGGAACTCGAATTTCCTGACTGTCCAAGGGAGAGGATGGCAGCTGTGTGAATCAACCAGGACACTGAGTGCATGCTGTAAGATTTTGAAATGTCATTTCACATTCTCCTTTCAGAAAGTTAGAGGTCTTAAATGGCCTGCCCAAGTTCCACCAACGCCAGAGCAGGGGCCTGGTATGTGGCTTGCTTTGGCTCTCGGCAAGCAGGTGAGACGCTGGGAACTGGCTCGGTTCCATCTGGGAATTCCACAGCCAGGTGGGTCTGCTCTCCAAGCCTGACTTGAATGTGTGCACCAGTCCCAGAGGAACTAACAACTCAGGGATGAGTCACCCTGGCTCATTGCAGCAGGAGACCCCTCCTCCCTGCCACTTGGGCCAAGGCCTGGTTGCTCAGCAACGAGACATAATACATATAAATAAAATGCAGATTCTTGCTTCAGGAGGGAGACCTGATGTCTTCTTGCTTCTCCTGTCCATTCGTCCCCCTACTAGCTTGCTCAGGTTCATTGATTCAATGCTCAAAGCCCTCACTACAACAACCAGTGGCGGACTCTTAATTGTGGGTGCTGGGTTCTGCAGGCGCCCGATTAGTTGATTAGTTAAGTTGCCTCGGGGTGGTGCAGAAAGGGAGAGGCTTGGCAGGCACACTGGACTTTACCGCCTGGATTACTGGATGAGGGCGGCTTGGCTCTACATGAGTGCCCGACCCTGAATCAGAAGGGCAGGAGGTGCCCCAGGCTTCTGCGGGAAAATGGTGTCCATTTCCCACGCATGGGTGGGACTTATGCTACCATGGAATCACCTGACAGCAGGGACTGCCTGAACTGGCACCGGCACTTGTCTCTGGTGACTCATTTTATTTAGGTGCAGAACACCTAGATCCCTGGGAAGTAAAAGTTAGTGCCCCAGTCAGAAATGCACACAGACACAACCATTAGTTTAGGAAGCCTCTCTGGGGCAACACTGAACTTGTACATATATATATATATATACATATATATATACTTGTATATATATATATCCCCATATCACACACACATCGCTTCATTAATCTTTACAAAGATTTTGTGATTTTTTTTTTGGAGGGGTCAGCTTTATTATGGCTTAGTTTATACCTTTGAGACTATTTTGGTGCACACACAGATTTGACATCACAGCCTCCAAGACAGAGAGCATTGCTTCTTTCACAGAGAGTTTCCCTCGTTGCCCTTCCTAGACAGCCCACCAATGGCCTCTAGAGAGGTCTTGTTCTTAGGAGAATTTAATATAAATTTAAACCATACATGATGTAATGTTTTATCTGCTTTCTTTCATTTAGCACAGTGCATTTGTTGGCTAACTTTTAAAATTACATTGAGCTGTGTGTGAGTCTCCATGCATGCTCCAGGCAGAGGATGGCTTTCAGAAGTTAGTCTCTCCACCTCATGTGGGTACCTGGGTTGGAACTCAGGTCCTCAGACTTGGAGGCAAACACTTGTATCCGCCGAGTCATCTCACCAGCCGCATTGTGTTTCAACCCTCTTCATATTCTCATTGGTTTTCTTCCCTTTCTTTGTTAATCCACTTGTGAATATTCAAATTGCTTGAAGCTGTACTATCAGGATGGAACACACAGATCCAAGTCTTTGAACACATAGCTTCATTTCTCCTGTGGAAATACCTAGGAGAGGAAATGTTGGCTCCTTAAATGGGTATATTGTCATCCCTATTCTATAGAAGAATGGTGCAATCACAGAGAGGCTAAGCAGTTGCCAGAAGTTCAAAGCCATCACTGACCTCTTCACTAGGAGTTCACCCACCAATATAATGAAACAGGTAATTTGTGTGTGTGTGAGCAGCTTTTTTTTTTGTATTGTAAATAATTACTACACATAGGCTGGGTTCAAGTTTGTAGCTTTCATACCCTGACTGTCCTTGAGTACAAGTGATGACGAATTATCAAGTCAGCACAAATCAATAACCAAGCTAGCTCAATAGAAACAGGTATTTTTAATGAAAGGAAAAAGGGGAACTCACTCTACCAAAGTCGCGACCCGATCCCTCTGGTGGACACCTCATGGAGAGAGCGCGTACCTGAGTTCTCTCGATTTTCTACCTGGGGTTCAGTAGCCACACCCCAACTTGATGTGATTGGCTAGTGGCTCTTCCCCCATCATACAAGTTGCAACCACAGCAAGTACATGTCTGAGGACCAATGAGAGCTCGAGCTGGAGGTCTATAGGGGCGGGGTTTTTGGTTATATTCTTTTGTTAGGAAGAGCATCTTAGTCTGGTTTTGCATTGCTGTAACAAAGTATCTGAGGCTGGGAAGTTTATCAAGAGTATAAGTTTATTTGACTCACAGTTTGGAATCTAGGAAGCCCCAGAGCACCCATATTGCCAGTGTTTGGTTGGTGTCTGGTAAGGGTCTTCTTACTGCATTATAATAGGGCAAATACCACAGTGCCCTGCTATCTACAATCTCTCTATATATACAGCTTCCCATACTTGTGCCTATGGAGGTCAGAGGTCAGCATTGGGTGTCTTCTTATTTGCTTCTCCATTTAAAAACAAACCAAACCAAAACATTTGTTTATTGTGTGTGTGTGTGCTTGCATGAGTTTATATGCACCAGTGAATACAAGAGCTAGTACAGAAGAGGGTATTGGACTCCTGGAACTGGAGTTACAGTGGTTCTGAACCACTATATGGGTGCTGGGGACCAAACCCAGGATCTCTGGAAGAGGAGCAGGATCTCTGCTTTTTTGTTTCTTTGTTTGTTTTTTGGTTAAGGTCTCACGTAGTCCAGGTTGACCTCAAAGTCAATGTTCAGTTAAGGCTAACCTTAACTGTCTCATTTTCCTGCCTTCACCTCTCAAGTGCTGGAATTACAGCCACACACCACCATACCTGGCTTATATGGTGCTGGGAATCATGCTAGCAAGCACACTACCAACTGAGCTACATCCTCCAGCCTACTATCACTGTTTTAACGTTGAACATGTTCCAGACTTGACCAAAAGCAGTTCTGTTTCATATCATTTTAGCAAGCCACTGACCTCTGAGCATTTCCTTTCTCTTGGCTGTAAAAGGTTCCAAGGCTGTGTACTTTTGAGCCAGTGTTGATTCTTTTCATAGGGAATGACATTTGGAAAACAAGGTAGGGTGCTAGATGAACTCAATACTGAGATATCATATCTTCTAGGCCACCTCAGACTATAGGTGTTTAAGGGCCAGCCATGAGCCTGGGCTTATGAGTTTAGGTACACCGGAAGTCCATCAACACGGAATCAATAGTGCACCAAACTCATATTTTTGTAGACATCTGCAGTGGTTTGAAAGAAAATGGCCCCCAAAGGCACTGTTAGGAGGTGTGGCCTTGTTGGAGGAAGTGTGTCACTGCGGGGGCGGGCTTTGAGGTCTCTTTTGCTCAAGCTTCCCTCACTGTGACTGGCAGTCAACTTCCTGTTGCCTGCAAGATGTAGGAGACTCTCAGCTACTTCTCCAGTACCATGTCTGCCTGCGTGCCACCATGCTCCCTGCCATAATGATTATAAACTGAACCTCTGAACTGTAAGCATGCCTGCTTAATTAAATTAAATGTTTTCCTTATAAGAGTTGCCATGGTCAGCTGGGCAGTGATGGCACATACCTTTAATGCTAGCACTTGGGATGCAGAGACAGTGGATCTCTGTGAGTTTGAGGCCAGCCTGGTCTATAGACTGAGTTCCAGCATAGCCAGGGCTGTTTCACAGAAAAACCCTGTGTTGAAAAAAAAAAAACCAAAACCAAAAACCAGAAAAACCAAAACAAAACAAAAAAAGAGTTGCCATGGTCATAGTGTCTCTTCCCAACAATAGTAACCCTAAATAAGACAATATCATTCAGCTTTTGCCTTAGCTTGAGCTATTTCCATAGCAAAGGACTTGGTAGCTAGGTTCATGATAGAGGGTGGATGGAGTAGGGAAGGCACAGAGAGGAGGGGTGAACTCCAGGGCTCTGTGGTAGATCTGTGTCTCCCATGGAAATAGAAAGCTTCAGAGTTGTTTTCTGGCATGGGACATCTATGAAGGCTATTTGATTGGCTGGTTTGTGAACCAAGAACTAGGGTGACCAGTGTGTGAGGGAGAGGGACTCAGGCAGAGTCTGTCCCCCTAGCTGTCGTCTAGTCTGGCCTAATGGTTTCTGAAGAAGCTGCTGGAGCAGCGCAGCATTGGGCCCCTCTAGGCTGTGGATGGAGCTAAGGGCTGCTTGTCACTAGAGGCTTCTCCTTCCTTACCCAGATGGTCTGTCTCTACCTCAGTCCCAAGCACAGGGTGAACATCCCCTCTTCGGGAAGCCTATGTGTTTTTCTGAAGGACCATCCGGCCTGTAGACAGCAGGCAGAAAGTTTACGAGGGAGGCCAAGAGAACGACACTCTTTGGAGGGGCACTGAGCAGCTCCTGCAGTACAGCTAGACCGGGGCCTCTCGGCGCACACTCTCTCCTACGCAACCGCGGCGAGCTGGCTGGCCTGTGATAGAGGGCCAGTTTCACACTTGTCACTCGACTTCCGGGCACGATCCCAGAAGGATCTGCATTGTGCTGGGTTGAGGGGGGCAAAGAACCTGACGCAGGAAGGCATTAGGTTTGTCAGCTGGACACAAACTAGAATCTGAGAAGAGAGAGTCTCAATGGGAATTATCTATACTGGGTTGACAATCCTATGGAGGATTGTCTTAAAGTTCATTGATATGGGATCCAGCCTACCTCAGACAGAAGCCACAGCAGGAGTTTCTGAGCTTTTGAAGAGTGCAGAGATAAAAGTGAATGAAAGCAAGCAAATGGGCATTCTTATTTCTCTGCTTTGTGTTTGCTTGTTTTGTTTTGAGACAGGGTTTCTCTGTGTAGCCCTGGCAATCCTGGAACTCACTCTGTAGAACAGACTAGCTTTGAACTCAGAGATTTGTCTGCCTCTGCCTCCCTCATGCTGGGATAAGAGGCGAGCACCACCACCACCTGGCTCATTTTCTTTTCTTTTCTTTTCTTTTCTTTTCTTTTTTCTTTCTTTCTTTCTTTTTTTTTTTTTTTTTTTTTTTTTTTTTTTTTTTTTTTTTTTTTTTTTTTTTTTTTTTTTTTTTTTTTTTTTTTTTTTTTTTGGGTTTTCGAGACAGGGTTTCTCTGTGGCTTTGGAGCCTGTCCTGGAACTAGCTCTGTAGACCAGGCTGGCCTCGAACTCATAGAGATCCGCCTGCCTCTGCTTCCTGAGTGCTGGGATTAAAGGTGTGTGCCACCACCGCCTGGCCCGGCTTATTTTCTTGCTCTTAACTGTGGAAGTGGTGTGGCTAGCTATTCGGCATTTCTGCCTTGACTTCGCCACAGTGGTGGATTATAAACAGGAATTGTGAGCAGAAACCCCTTCATCCTTTAAGTTGCTTTTTGTCAAGCAATTTAATCGCAGCCAATAGACTTAAAACTAGGCCAGAAGCTGATTCATTCTCCCCTCATTTCTGTCTGTGTAACTTTCCATGATGGGATGAGGAGAGGGCAAAGTCCAAAGAGGCTGGGAGTGCTTGGAGTGGGGTGGGGGCTAGGGGTTTTAAGATGAAGCCCCAGTGCTGGGAGAAGCAGCTGGAGATGACAGGATGGAGGGACACTCCAGGACATTAGATAATGAATGTATACCCTGAAATGAGGGCCTCTACCAGGTGGGTTCTACGGTCCCAAGGTCTTCTGGCTGATCCCATAGTGTCTCTGGGGCCTAGTATGACCATCAGCCTTTCTCTGACATCTTTGCCTATGAAACTAACTGGTGATCACCTTCTTAGGTGGTCAGGATACCTTGGAAAAGTACCTAGTGACTGTGGTCAACTAAAGAGGATGTGGAAGAAGCAGAGAAGGAGAAGGAATAGGGAATGTGTTGGCTAATTTTATGTCAGCTGACACAAGCTGGAGTGAAGAGGTGGGAGCCTCAGTTGAGAAAATGCCTCCCTAAGATCTAGCTATAGACAAGCTTGTAAGGCATTTTCTTAATTAGTGATTGATGTGGGAGGGCCCAACCCATTGTAGGTGGAGCCTGTCTCTGGGTTAGTGACCCTTAGTGCTATAAGAAAGCAGGCCGAAGGGTGTGTCTGAGGGCTGTGTTGCTGCCAAGGCCATGCTGGCTGGTCTGAGTGGCCTGTGCTCTCACCCAGAGCTACGGTGTCGACCAGGCCAGGACTGCTGGCGAGGGACATGTCTGGGTCCGTGGTCTTACTGCAGCTGGGGTCTGTGATGAGGTCCACGGCCAGTGGTAGCACAGGGTGTCCTAGGAACCACACGTGTGAAAATTCCAGGGATTGCGCTGAGCCAGCCCCTTTCTTCACTCGCTCTGGGATGGCTAGTCCTGCCCCTTGCTGGATACTGCGGCAGGAGAGCTGGCCTTGCCCCTCAGGGGAGAACTCCTCCAGCCCCCCAACCTCCCCAGGCACACTCTGGAAAGGTGACCACACCACTTGCCACAGGCATGAGACTCACCTGGGCAGCACACTGGAGCTGACTCTATTGTCTGGTACTCAGGTGAGCTGACTCTGCTCACCTGAGCAAGAGAGCTGACCCTGCCCCCTGTCTGCCATATGGTGGCATGGGTGAGAGAAAGATGCCTTCCCCTTCGCTGCTTCCCCTGCCACCTGTGGCAGGTGACAGAGCTGGCCCCATAGTCATCAGAGTGAGAGAACTAGCCCACCCCTCACAGACTGCAGTGCAAGCATGAGAAAGCCGGCCCTGCTTCCCATCTGGGCAGAACACTATTGTCGGGCATGCAGGAGAGCCAGTCTGGACGGCAAGAGAGCGGCAGAGCTGACCCTACCCCAAAACTGGTATGTCCCTTACAGCAATCGAGAGAGAGGGCCCTGTACCTCGCCTGGGCAAAACAGTAGAGCTGGCCCTGGTGTTGTGAGTCATGACTGAGCTGGAGCTGAGGACCTGGGAGCAGGAGAACTGGCCTCATCCTTGCTGTAGGCCCATTGGGTGAGCTAGCAGAGGCAGTAGTGACGACGAGGGAGAGCTGACCGGCTGACCAACCCAGCTACCACCCAGGCCCAGAACCAGGGCTATGAGGTAGCCCACCCCAACCTCCACTGCAACCACGAACTGCTGGAGCATGTGAAGGGGACAAACCTACGGCTCCAAAGCTGCAGGATCTCCATGACAACAACAGGATATCAAGAAGGGCCCCAGAGAGAGACTATTATCAATAGTTTAGCAGAAGTCAGAGGTCTCAAACCAGACCATTATGACTCAGAGCAATGAACATTTAACAAGATGAACGGACTAAAGGGCAAACTGTGTGACTCAATCGGACAAACTACAACTACCAAGACAAGATTCTTCCCTCCCCTCCCTCCCTTCCTTCCCTTCCCTCCCCTCCCTCCCTCCTTCCGTCCCATCCATCTTTCTTTCTTTCTTTCTTTCTTTGGTTTTCCTTTATTTTTTTTTTGTTTTGGGGGGATAGGTTGAATGGGCAGATGGTAGATTTGAGGGGACAGGGAGATAAATGGGATTGGGATGCACAATGTCAAATTCACAAAGAATCAGTAAAAGTTAAGTTAAAAAAAGATGAAGAGCCGAGCAGTGGTGGTGCCTTTAATCCTAGCACTTGGGAGGCAGAGATGGGTGGATCTCTGTGAATTCGAGGTCAGCCTGGTCTACAGAATGAGGTCCAGAACAGGTTACAAAGCTAGAAAGAAACCTTCTCTTGAAAAACCAATGAGAAGAAGGAGGAGGAGGAGAAGAGAAAAGCAGGTTGAGTAAGTCATGTGGAGCAAACCAATAAACAGAACCCCTCCATGGCCTCTGCATCAGTTTCTGCTTCCAGGTTCCTGCCCTGCTTGAGTTCCTGTCCTGACTTCTTTCAATACTGAACAGTGATTTGGAAACATAAGCCAAATAAACCCTTTCATCCCCAATTCACTTTTGGTCATGGTGTTTCATCACAACAATAATAATCCTAACTAGGACAGGCAGAGTATAACAAGATGTATAAACAGCAGAAAAGGAAAAAAGAGACAATCCTCATTTTACTGTTGAGACATAAAAACTGGAAGTGAAGTGTGGACCATCAAACCCCTAAGAGAAGAAGCTGCAGGGGTTACCAGAAGATTCCAGGAAGCCTACAGCACACAGTTAGTGTCTAAGATACAGTGGTTCCCAGAGGATGCCAGGAAGCCTACAGTACACAGTCAGTGTCTATGATACAGGTCATCATCATTAACAATTTTAAATTGATTTTTTAAACTGATTTTTAAACATTAAGTGTGTGTTGTATTGTTAGTGAGGGGTGTAAATATGTGTTAGTGAGGATATGTACTCATGTACCTTGGGTGCATGTGTGCGCACATGTGTATTCAGGATAGAGTTTGGCCTTGGGTATTGTTAGATTAGGATGATGGAGGTGATGTAGAAGTAAAAGAACACAGGCATCTTTAGAAGCAGGATTGCTTTTCTGATCAGAACTGAAGGACTGCAGTCTTTTAGAGTAAGTGGAGGCTGTGCGCGGTGGCACTGGGGGCTTGAAGTGGGGAAGGGTATATCAGGGCAAGCTGGTGGGTAAGTTTCTGGCCTTAGTCCTGCTTCTGAAGTTTCAGATAGGAACTATCTGTAATGGCAGTTACTCTTGAGTGTTGTAGAACATTATTTTAACTAGTTACATTAATATTAATGTAACTAGGATGTGTTACATTTGTTTATGCTGCAGAGTATTACTTTAACTATGTGAGGTGTGTTACATTTGTTTGTGCTACAGAGTATTACTTTAACTATGTGAGGGTGTGTTACATTTGTTTATGCTGCAGAGTATTACTTTAACTATGTGAGGTGTGTTACATTTGTTTATGCTGCAGAGTATTACTTGTGAGGTGTGTTACATTTGTTTGTGCTGCCTTTCTTTAATTATGTAAAGATGTGTTGTGTTTGTTTCACCTTCCCCGCCTAAGGCACCTGATTGGTCTAGTAAAAAGTCGAACAGGCCAATAGTTAGGCAGGAGAGGAATAGGCAGAACTGGCAGGCAGAGAGAATAAGTAGGAGGAGAAATCTAGGCATGAGACAGAGGGAGAGTGAGAGGAAGAGGGAGAGAAGGAGAAGAGAATGAGGGACACTCCTGGTCCAGAAGCCAGGCAGCCTCCAGCCAACCAGAAGAAGAATAATGAAGCAATGAAAGTAAAAAGATATACAGAAGAAAAGAAAGGTAAAAAGCTCCAAGGCAAAACATAGTTGAAGAGAAACAGGTTAATATAAGTTAAAGAAAAAAAAGTTAGCCAAAAGTGAGCCTAAGCTAAGGCCGAGTATTCATAACTAATAAGAAGTCTCTGGGTCATGATTTGGGAGCTGGTTGGTGACTCAAAAGAAAAAGCCTGTTACACTGAGTATGGGCCAGGGAAGGGTGTGTGTGTGTGTGTGTTGCAGGCCAGATGAGATATTTTTACCCTTTAGATATTTCTTCAATTTTCCCTGTACCTTGTTTTTTGAGACAGTATCTTTCACTGAACCTGAAGCTCATTGACTGGTCCAGGCTGGCTGACCAATGAACTCCAGGGATGCACTTGTCTCCTCCACTCCCCACTCCCAAGTATTGGGATTGTAGGTAAGGATGAGTGCATTTAAGTGTGTGAATGTGTGTGCTTGTGACACATACAATAATTAAAAACCTAATAAAATAGTTCTTTTAAAGATGAAGAGTAGTAGAAGAAGTACTTGACCTCTAGCCTCCACATACATGTTCATGCAACCCAATTGCACGTACGCACACATATATACACACATCACACTTACAACACACATATATTCACATCACATATACAACACACATGTACACACACCACATGTATGACATGCATATATACACATTACTCATACAACATGCATATCAACACATCACACATACAGCACACATATAAACACATTGATTGCTTGCACACATACACATACACACACTAACAACAACAAAACCCAAAGTACTTGAAACAGAGTCCTAATGACCTGCACCTCTTACACACCCCCACATGTCCCAGTATGGTTACCTGGTGTCTTAGTTACTTTTCTATTGCTGTAAGAGATACCACGACCAAAGAAACCTGTAAAAGGAAGCATTTAGTTGGAGGCTTGCCTACAGTTTGAGAGGATGCATCCATGGCTATCATGGTGGGAAGCATGGGAGCAGGTAGGGAGGCATGGCACTGGGGCAAACAGTAGCTGAGAGCTTACATATGATCCGCTAGCATGTGGTAAAAAGAGTGGCTTAGAATGGTGTGGGTTTTGAAACCTCAAAACCCAGTCCTGGTGACACATCTTTTAACCCTTTCCATACAGTTCCACTAACTGGGGACCAGCATTCAAACACAGGAGCCATAGGTACCATTCTCATCTAAAGCACCACACATGAACGATTACATTTGTTAAAGAAAGCCAAAATAATAAAAAATAAATGAAAAAGCTGGGCAGTGGTAGTACACACCTTTAATCCCAGCACTTGGAGGCAGAGGCAGGTGGATCTCTGTGAGTTTGAGGCCACCCTGATCTACAGAGTAAGTTCTGGGACGGCCAGGACTACACAGAGAAACTCTGTCTCAAAAAAACCAAAGAGTGAGAGAGAATAAAAATAACTTTGTTAAAGACAATATCTCAACCACCCACTCCTGGATCCTCTAAACTCATGTCCTTATACAGAGCAAAATTTGATTACACTATCTCTATAGTTCCAAAGTCTCAAGCTCATTCCAACACCTACTCAACAGCCCAAGTCCAATCCTAGTCCAAATCAAATGATCTGTTTCCAGTATCAACAGTGGGACAGTGATGATGGCCATTTCTAGTCCAAAAGGCAGAAGCCAGGTATAAGTAGCCCAAAGCAACTATGAAACCCTGTAGGAAAAGTATAAGCCTTGAAGCTGGAATGTAGTTCTTCCTTCCTTAGAGGGCTAAGGCTGGACCTCTAAGGTGCCAGGCTACCCCACTTCTAAGACTTTGCTGGGCTTGTTCCTTGTGGCTGCTCTCTAGGGTTGGCACCACACTGGAGCGTGCAGCTTTCCCAGGTGGGCACTGCACCCCATTAGAGGCACTGCCATTCTGATGTACCAGCACCAAAGCAGTAATCATACTATGAGATTTTTTTCTGTCAAAGAGAGCTAACCCTCTAGGTGCTGGGATTCCATAAATCTCCCTCACCCTGCAAAACTGTCATGTAAAGGAATTCAAATATTTTAATCTTCCCTGCCTTGTAAAACTTTAATGAAAATATTTTAATCTCCCTCATCTAGTTAAACTTTTGTGTAAGGCCCAGGTGTATTCTGGGAATCTGATGGCCTAGACTGACCAACCCCTTTCTTTCATTTTCTTTGCCCCAATTAAAAAAGCAACACAAAACAACTAGTCAATGGCAAAAGACTGAAGCTGAACTACAGTCAATGCGGAAAGCAGGAGTCATACTGAGTTAGAGTAAAAGCTAAGTGAACTTCCTACCTGGCATCCTTGCTAGCTTGGTTTAGGTCTTAGCATATCCTGTTTTTCAAAAAGAAATTGCCTTGCCCAGTTACTTTCCTTTTGTTCATGAGTTTCTTTGTGTGATACCTAGAATATTTGTTTCCAACACTATTCCCACAGCTCCTGTGAGAACCTTCTATCAAGAGTTTTATGTGGTGGCTCCATCCCCTGTGTTCCCAAGCTAGGCAGTACATCCTTTGAAATCTACAGGGAGCCCTCTGAGCTCTTGTATTTGGCACACCCTACAGAATTAGCTTCATGTGGATGTCGACACTAGCAAGGTCGGCTTGCTCCTTGCCGCCTGAGCACTTCCCCATTGGAATGTGATGGGCTGAGCTTCCAGGTAGCCTGGAGGCAGTGAACATTTGCCCTTCAAGGCCCATCATTCTGAACTTGGTATGGGAAGAGAAGCCTTGGCGTCTGATGTGAGGGTCTCTTCTCCAGATGAAGAGGCAAAACTGACTTTGGAATTGATACTAAGCTCTTAAATAAAGGGTAGCATGGCTGGACCTGCTTTCTCACTCCTCGCATGCCAGTCTGCAAAGTTTTGAAATTTTTATTTTTTTCCCTTTATTTGTGAATGACATCTTTTTTTTTCCTTTTTTTTCCCCCCGAGACAGGGTTTCTCTGTGGCTTTGGAGCCTGTCCTGGAAATAGCTCTTGTAGGCCAGGCTGGTCTTGAACTCACAGAGATCTGCCTGCCTCTGCCTCCCGAGTGCTGGGATTAAAGGCGTGCACCACCACCGCCCCGGTGTGAATGACATCTTTAGGTCATCCCTTTGTTCTTGTATCTCAACTGAAGTGGTTAAAAAACAGCTGCAAATGGTTGGGGAAATAACTCCGTGAGTAAAGCTTGCCGCAGCAAACACAAATGTGACGACCTGTTCCCAGAACCCACATAAATATGCAAATTAAAAAGGATGAAAGAAAGGGGGGATGGGTTTTGTAACTCTGTCACTAGAAAGTAGGAGTTGGGCAGATTCCTGGGGCTCGCTGGCCAGCCACTCTGGTCTGCTTGGGAAGCTCCAGTGAGAGACACCCCCCCCCATAAAAAGAAGAAACAAAAAGCACATGAATGGTGTCTGAGAAATGAAGCTTGAGATTGTCCCTGTGATCTTCATGTGCACCGCCACACATGTGCCAACACACACATATGAATATATACGTACACATGTACTACCCTGACCAAAGTAACTATGCAGCTCTCCCATATTTTGCTTACAATTTTATTTCACCAGTAATCCTATTCTAGTTTCCATAAAGACACAGGGCACATGAGGCAACCACATTCTTGTTTCTATTTAACAAGAAAGTTTTTATTTATTTTTATTTTATGTGCATTGGTGTTTTGCCACGGGTGTCAGGTCCCCTGGAACTGGCATTACAGACAGTAGTCTGTAGTGGGTGCTTGGAATTGAACCCAGGTTCTCTGGAAGAGCAGTCAATGCTCTTAACCCCTGAGCCATCTCTCCAACTGCAGCAAGGAAGATTTTAATGTCTGTGTCTAACCAGTTATTCCTTATTTCCATCTGTTACATCATTAGAATGCTTACTACTCTCTGTGTTTCTTTCGGAATTCTGGCTATAACCATTGAAATAACTGCTAAGGAGCTCCAGCCATTCCCAGTCACGCCTTGCTCATGTCTTCATGCCTCAACATTCCCGGGTGCTTTTGTAACTCTAGCAACTATTCCAGTCTGTGTTAGAAACAAAGAGTAATCTTGTTGTACAAAGGAAAACATAGACAAAAAAATTGTTTGGCAATGCAATTGTGTGTGTGTG
>PVIU01020852.1:0-33006 GCA_004026605.1 Ondatra zibethicus | reverse complement strand
TTCAGTTCCACTGGTCCTCCTGTCTGTTCTTATGCCAGTACCAGGCTGCTTTCAGTACTGTAGCTCTGTAGTAGAGTTTGAAGTCAGGAATTGTGATGCCTCCCGAAGTTCTTTTGTTGCCCAGGATTGTTTTGGTTATCCTGGGTTTTTTGCTTTTCCATATGAAGTTGAGTACTGTTCTTTCAAGGTCTTTGAAGAATTTTGTTGGGATTTTGATGGGCATTGCGTTGAATCTGTAGATTGCTTTCAGTAGGATTGCCATTTTTACTATATTAATTCTGCCTACCCAAGAGCATGGGAGGTCTTTCCACTTTCTGGTGTCTTCTTCAATTTCTTTCTTCAAAGATTTAAAGTTCTTGTCATACAAGTCTTCCACTTGTTTGGTTAGAGTTACTCCGAGATATTTTATGCCATTTGTGGCTATTGTGAAGGGTGTTGATTCTCTGATTTCTTCCTCAGCTCTTTTATCATCTGTGTATAGGAGGGCTACTGATTTTTTTGAGTTAATCTTGTTTCCTGTACTTCGCTGAAAGTATTTATGAGTTGTAGAAGTTCCTTGGTAGAATTTTTGGGATCACTTATGTAAACTATAATATCATCAGCAAACAGTGAGAGTTTGACTTCTTTTCCAATTTGTATCCCCTTGATCTCCCTTTGGTGTCTTATTGCTCTAGCTAGGACCTCAAGAACTATATTGAATAGGTATGGAGAGAGTGGACAACCTTGTCTTGTTTCTGGTTTCAGTGGAATCGCTGGGAGTTTCTCTCCATTTAGTTTGATGTTGGCTGTTGGCTTGCTGTATATTGCCTTAATTATGTTTAGGTATGTTCCTTGTATCCCTGCTCTCTCCAAGACCTTTATCATGAAGGGATGTTGTATTTTGTCAAATGGTTTTTCGGCATCTAATGAGATGATCATGTGGTTTTTATTTTTCAGTTTGTTTATATGGTGGATTATGTTGACAGATTTTCATATGTTGAACCATCCCTGCATCTGTGGGATGAAGCCTACTTGGTCATGGTGGATGATGGTTCTGATGTATTCTTGGATTCAATTTGCTAGTATTTTATTAGTTTTGCATCAATGTTCATGAGTGAGATTGGTCTGTAATTCTCTTTCTTAGTATTGTCTCTCTGTGGTTTGGGTATCAGGGTAATTGTAGCCTCATAAAAAGAGTTTGGCATTGTTCCCTCTGTTTGTGTGGAATAATTTGAGGAGTATTGGTATTAGTTCCTCTTTGAAAGTTTTGTAGAATTCTGAGCTGAAGCCATCTGGTCCTGGGCTTTTTTTGGTTGGGAGACTTTTGATGACTGTTTCTATTTCTTCAGCAGTTATAGTTGTAGGTTTAATTTGCTTATCTGGTCTTGATTTAATTTTGGTAAGTGATATTTATTCAGAAGTTATCCATTTCCTTTAAGTTTTCCAATTTTGTGGAGTATAGGTTTTCAAAATATGACCTGATGATCCTCTGTATTTCCTCTGTGTCTGTTGTTATGTCCCCCTTTTCATTTCTGATTTTGTTAATTTGGATATTCTCTCTCTGCCTTTTGGTTAGTTTGGATAAGTTTTGTCTATTTTGTTGATTTTCTCAAAGAACCAACTCTTTGTCTCATTGATTCTTTGTATTGTTTTCTTTGTTTCTATTTTGTTGATTTCAGCTCTCAATTTGATTATTTCCTGCTGTCTAGTTCTCTTAGGTGAGTTTGCTTCTTTTTGTTCTAAAGTTTACAAATTTTCTGTTAATTCACTAGTGTGGGATTTTTCCAGCTTCTTTATGTAGGCATTTAGTGCTATGAACTTGCCTCTTAACACTGCTTTCATTGCGACCCATAAATTTGGGTATGTTGTGTGGTCATTTTCATTGAATTTTAGGAAGTCTTTAATGTTCCCCTTTATCTCTTCCTTGACCCATTGATGATTCAGATGAACATTGTTTAATTTCCATGTGTTTTGGGGTTTCTGGAATTGGTATTGCTGTTGACTTCTAGTTTTAAAGCAAGGTGGTCTGATACGGTACATTGTGTTATTCCAATTATTTGTATTTGTTGAGGTTTGTTTTGTTACCGAGTATGTGGTCAATTTTTGAGAAGGTTCCATGAGGTGCTGAGAAGAAGGTATATTCTTTTCTGTTTGGATGGAATATTCTATAGATGTCTGTTAAGTCCGAGTTGTGCTGTTTTTGAGAGCATTATTCTAGCTGGCTCTGTGATACAAAGTGTGGTCCCTGCTTTTTTTTTGGAAGCCAGAGCGGGAGAATCACTTGTACCATTCATCCACAAGTGGGAGAGCAGTCTGAGCAACGCGGCAAGAATGCACAGCTTCTCCACAGCTGTGGAAACAGTAAGCGTGCATTCAGGAGGCGGCTCCTTTGTCTGCAAATGCCTCTCCAGGAAAACGGCTGGTGTGTTTCCTCTTCATCTGTTACCAATAACAGATGTTTGTGCTCTAAAATAAATAATAACTAAATTAATGTAAAGTTTTACTTTGAGAAAGCGTTTCTAGCCGGGTGGTGGTGGTGCACACCTTTAATCCCAGCACTCGGGAGGCAGAGGCAGGCAGATCTCTGTGAGTTCGAGTCCAGCCTGGTCTACAAGAGCTAGTTCCAGGACAGACTCCAAAGCTACAGAGAAACCCTGTCTCGAAAAACTACAAAAATAAAAGGGGTTTCTAGTTCTCAACAGACTGTCAAAGGGTTCAAAAGACGGGGCAGAGGCCCTCACTGAAGGTTTTTATTTAGTTAGTTTTAATTTCTGCTGTTTCATTTTTTTGTATTTGGAAAGGATTCACTCTGTAGTCCAGGTCCTCCTGGAACTTGAAGCCATGAACACTGCCTCAGGTTCCAGAGCCAGGAGGTTACAAGCCGGAGTCACCGTGACCGGCTCTCCAAACATGTAAAGCCATTTCCTCCGATACTCACAAATGTCCCATGAAGCAAGGACAGTTATGCCCTGAAACTGAGCACCGGGTCAGCTGTCAGCGCAACAACTCCGTATGGCAATAACAAGAGGTGTCCGAGGACCTCCGAGTGGGGGATGAGGCTACCCATGAGCTTTGGTTCTGCACCAACCACTCACCAGGTTCTTTTGTTGTTGGTGGTGGTGTTGTTTTAGGTGCTGAGAGGTCAGAATCCCAGGCTGGGATATGGGGCCAGTCTTTTGTTTGTTTTGTTGTTTTAGACAAAGTCTCCCTACGCAGCCCAGGCTAGCCTGGAATTCGGCTATGTAGACCCGGCTAACGTCAAACTCATAGGGATCCTCCGGGTGAGGCCAGTTTCGAGTCTAATCTCCTGCCAGTTCCGGACTGCCCGAGTCACACCCCCGTGGCGTCAACCCCGGAGCCCGATGGCGTAGCTGCCAAAGTCCTAGGATGCCAAAGGGGCAGGGCAGGAGGAAGACAGACGGGGGACCAATGGCAGTCTTGCGCCTCACCTGGGTGGCCACGTGGGCCCAGGTATGCGGCGGCCCCGCCCTGGCCCAGCCCGGCGGACTCCGGGCTCTGTCTGGGAGCGGAAATTCCTGCAGGGGCTGGACGCCGCGGGCGGAGCTCAGCATGGAGCCCGTGGAGGCCTGGACCCCTGGGAAGGTGGCAGCTTGGCTGAGAGGTTGGTGAGCCGGGGGCAGAGGTGGGCTCGAAGGGAATAGTGTGGTGTCCTTTGGACAGAAAGTAGGGAGGGGGAAAAGGAGAAAGAACCTGCCGAGTCTATTAGTCAACAGGTATTTATAGACGGTCTGCCATGTACCAGTGTACCAGGCTCCCCTGAACAGGCACCGTGCTGGTAGACATAAGCCAGGCGACACCAGAGGCCCTAAGACGCAGGAAAGGGTCTTTCCACAGCATTGTATGTCTTTGTATGTTCAAGCGCCTGCCAGGGTGGCGACGGGCAGGTGCAGTGATAGGCAAAACAGGGTGGCCCTGGTGGCCCACGCCCCCTTTATCTCCGTCATCTTCCCTGTGCCTCAGGGCCCTGCCGGCTGTTGATTAAACCCATTTTTCGGAAGTCCAAACAAGTACAGAGCCAGGAAGTGATTTGTTCAGTCTTGGAACAGGGCCGGCCCTGGTGTCGCTTCTCTTCTCAACCTGAGTCTAGCAGTGAGAGAAGCAGAAACCCCGGCCATTCTGAAGGGGTGAACACAGCCCCACCCTGGGGTTACCGTCAGAGGGAAGATCACTCCCCAGGCGACCAAGAGACACAAACACAGGCAGACTCAGAGAACTGATGGCCTTCTGTGACTGCAGCGGGGAGTGGGGAGGCCGGTCATTGCTGTCACACGGGCAGCTGGAGCTTGCTGGAGGCCGTTTCAGTGTGAGCAGCCCAGCCGAGCTGGAATCACGCTCCCAGGCTGGGGCCCAGGCCATGGCGCCACTCACCAGGTCTGTCTGTGAGCACAGGTCTCAGTTTCTCTATCATGAAACTAGACAAGATGTGACCATGCTGGTGTGACTGGCATGTGTAACTCAGTGTTGGTGGCTCCTGGGAGGGTGGGACGCAGCCCAACACATTTAACATGGGAAGTAAGTTGTCCAAATAACCCTGGCTTAGTGACCTGCCAATCAGGACTCTTACTGTCACAGGAGGCCTGAGAAACACCCGATGACTACACACATCCCCAGTGACAGTCTAGCCTGGTGGGGTGGAAGGCATGAGCAAGCCACTGTCTCTCCCTCCATCAGGTCTCCCACTGTGTATCAGGGATGATGCCTAGTCTCCGCCTTCTAGAAACGCAAAGCTCAAATGTGCCGATACATGTACTGATATTTTGCTTGTAATATCTGACTCTGGGTTTTTATTATTAATACCAATTAGAATTCGTGCTACAAATATGGGTGAAGTTCTTTTTTTTTAATTAGTTTTTGAGGCAGGGTTTGTTTCTCTGTGTAACAGCCCTGGCTGTCCTGGAATTCACTCTGTAGACCACGCTGGCCTCGAATTCAGCGATCCCCTTGTCTCTGCGTTCCAAGTGCTGGGATTAAAGGCGTGCGCCACCACACTTGACTCGGGGTAAAGTTCTTAAAACATTGCCTCACACAAAGTCAGGTCACAGTGGACAGCTTGGCAATAGTGTGATGGCTGTCACTGCCTGACGGTGGACCAAGTGTTGGGCACACATCAATCATCTAAAACACATGGTTAGAAGGCAGGTGCTTTCATTGTTCCCATTTCATTTATTTTTACATTTTTATTTGCTTAATGTATATGAGTATTTTGCCTGCATGTGTGTATGTGCACCTTGAGTGTGCTTACGAATGGTTATGGGCTACCACCATGTGGGGTGCTGGAAACTGAGCCAGGGTCCTTTGTAAGAACAGTAAGAGCCCTTAACCACTGAGCCACTTTGCTTGTTTTTGTTTTGTTGTTTTTTTGAGACAGGGTTTCTCTGTAGCTTTGGAGCCTGCCCTGGAACTCACTCTGTAGACCAGGCTGGTCTCAAACTCACAGAGATCCACCTGCCTCTGCCTCCCTAATGCTGGGATTAAAGGCGTGCACCACCACCCGGCTGCACAGAACTATCTTAAGTGTTAGCTCCCACTCAGATCTCCCTGACTCCGGGGGGTGGGGGTGGGTGGGTCCTGGGAAACAAGCTCAGGTCCTCAGCCAGAGCAGTGTGTCCAGTTCTCAACCACTGGAGCATCTCGCTCGCCTCTCTTGTTTGTTTTATTTTTTGGTAACTGGATTGCAAGGTGTTCGAGCATGAATTTGGTAGATGGCAATGCCAGCAGGTTGGACGCACTTGCTAGAGTCGCTGCTGCATATGGTTCTCAGCACAGTAGCATCAACTGCGAGATGGGGCAGAAGCCAGCCCGGGTCTCAGGGCTGTCATTAGTGACAGGTAGGAGGGGAAGAGCTCTGATGTAATGGGACCTCAGAGTGGTAATGACACCTGTTTCTCCACGCTGACCCCTTGCTCCAGGCCTTGATGACGCTCTGCAGGACTATCCCTTCGAGGACTGGCAGCTACCTGGAAAGTACCTGCTGCAGCTTTGCTCCCAAAGCCTTGAGGCTCTGACTGTGTGGCCTTTGGGCCACCAGGAGCTCATTCTAGATGGGGTGGAACAACTCCGGGCCCTGGTGAGTAAGCACTGGCCATAGCATCTGCCACACTGGTTGTAGCATCCACCAGTCTGGGGGTTTGCCCATGTGGGCTGGCTGTCAAGGGGGCAGTAAGATGCCCGTTTTTGATGCAGGGCTCCAAGCTACCGACAGAGAACCTGCAGAGCCTGGCTCAGGGGCTACTAGAAAGGACCCAGGCCTTCCAGAGCTTGGTCCAAGGCCGTTTGGGAGACTGCCCAGAGACTCCCTCTGATGTCCTCACTGCTGCTGTGGAGCTGGTGCGGGAAGCCCAGGCCCTCCTCTCCTGGCTCAACAGGTATTAGGGATGGGGTGACTTCTGACCCTTCTCATCCTGGGGCCTGGGACTGAAAAACAGTACTTGTCTCTGGATCAGATATGTCAGAGCCAATCCAAGAGTCTGTGCAGGGACACTGGGCCACCTTGCTTCCCACCCCACCCTGGAGCTTGTCATTTGACAATTGTGGGGGGGGGGGCGGGATTGCACAGGAGTGTATGCGAAGGGCAGAGCATCCCTTGTAAGAATCAGTTTTCAACTTCCACCGTGTGAGTCCCGGGTATTGCACTCAGGTCCTCAGGCCCTCACCTCTGTAGGCAAGCACCTTACAGATAAACAATCTCCCTGGTCCCTCAACAGCTCTTGGATGGAGAGCTTCCCCTTCGCTGGCAGTTTTCTGTCCTACCTCAAGTGTCACCTCCTCAGGGACGCGTGTGTCACACTCACAGCTCATTTGCAATACTCAGAACAGTTGAAGTTAAATCATTAATAATATAACTGTCTGTTTGTTGGCTATCTCCCTGGTGCCTACAACAGAGCCTGGTACATACAGGACAAAAAAGTCCTGTGCTGAGCCCAACGCACTAAGGTAGGAGTTGTCTCCACTTCTCGGGTGAGAAATTATTATCTAACACAGTGTCTTAATTGTCCTTCCTGCCAGGTACCTCTTCTCCCAGTTAAATGACTTCTCTGCCTGCCAAGACATTGGTGTGTTGTGCCAGGAGCTGGGCCAGGTCTTGCAGGAGGTAGGAGGACAGGGCCACTCCAGGTCCCAAAGCTTTTTATAACCTGTGAATCAGACCAAGATTAGGTGTGAGAGCTGGGGGTGGGGAGAGCAGGCACAGGAGAAGGCCTGCCTCTGGGAATGGGGTAACAGGCAATGGGGTGGGTCGTGGGATGTCTCTGGCAGAAGTTCAGGTGACATTTGGGAAGGGTGGCAGGAGAGGAGGTGGGTAGTAATTGAGTCAGGTGTCATGTCGGAGGAAGGAAACCTTAGAGTTGAACACTGAGACCATCCTAGTTCTGGCAAGGAGACCAGTTAGAGAAAGCAAGTGAGGAACATTGAAGGCCCTTCTCAGCCTCTCCCCACGCCCTCAGGAGAAAATGGCCCCCGCTGCTATCTAAAAGGGGGCTCCTGTACTCTGTTTTCAGGACTGCCCAGAGGCTGAGAAGGAAAGCAACATCCTGAGGATTGTGAGTCTCGGGGCTGGTGGGGGAGGCATAGGATATGGACTCGGACTTAGCCAGACATCCTGCCCTCCTCCTCCAGTGCAGTCACGTGGCCGGGATCTGCCACAATATCCTGAGCTGCAGCCCACAGGAGCTGCTGGAGCAGAGGGCTGTGCTGGAGCAGGTGCAGCTGGGCGACCCTTCGGTGAGTTCTCTCACCTTCTCCTGCAGCCTCCGGCAGCTTTGGCTGAGCCCTGAAATGTGGTCCTGGAGTCCCAGCATCTTGTATTGCTAAATCTGTTGTGTACAGATGGTTAATTGAGGACCCAGAGGACCTACCTGGAGTCTCATCTTTGCTGGGCACCTTTCCCAAGCCAGAGGGGCTATTTAGTGTGGCCTGGGAGACATTCCAGCCCTGACAGGGTTCTGGAGCAGATTAATAGAGATGGGAGGGAACGCTTACACTCTAAACTTGACCAGTTAAGAAAACCAGAGTTGGGGGCTGGAGAGATGGCTCAGTGGTTAAGAGCACTGACTGCTCTTACAGAGGACCCGGGTTCAATTCCCAGCACCCACATGGCAGCTCACAACTGTCTGAAGATCCAGTTGGAGGGGATCTAACACCTTCACACCTAATGCACATAAAATAAAGTTAAATAAACCATAAAAATATTTAAAAAATAAAAATAACAAACAAACAAATGATTAAAAAAAGAAAACCAGAGTTAGGGCTGGAGAGATGGCTCAACTGTTAAAGAGCACTGGCTGCTCTCCCAGAGGTCCCAAGTTCAATTCCCAGCACCCACATGGCAACTCACAACTGTCTGTAACTCCAGTTCCAGGAGATCTGACACCTTCACACCAAATACATACAAAATAAAGTTAAATAAATATTAGAGCTGGAGCCATAGCTCAGCAATTAGGAGCACTGACTGCTCTTCCAGAGGACCCGGGTTCAATTCCCAGAACCCATAGAGCAAACAAGATCTGTAACAACCATAGAGTAACTCCAAGATCTGACACTCTCAGACAGACATACATGAACACCAATGCACATAAAATAAAAATAAATTATAAATTATTAAAAAAATAAAGGAAACCAGAGTTGCTCTCCCTGCCTCCCAACCCCATGTCATCCCCTGTTCTCCCTTCAGGAAAACTTCTGAGACTCTGTCACCTCAGAAATCAGTGACACAGCTTTCCTGTGGCCTTATGGGTCATGTGTGTCTGTGTGTGTGTGTGTGTGTGTGTGTGTGTGTGTGTGTCGGCAACGAGCCCAAAGTTACACAGCAGTTACAATCCCATCTTGAGACTCGGTTCCCATTCTGTCTACCTTAGAGTCCTGGTGCCCAGTGTGAGGTCCTGCCCATTGGCTCTGCTCAACCCTGGTTTACTTGACTTAGCTCCTATCTCTACAGGATCTAGAAATCCATACCACCAGCAACTGCCTACACTTCGTGTCCCAAGTAGGTGCCCAGGTAAGAGCCCCACCACTCTCACCACCCATGCCTACCCTGCATTCTCAGCTGCAAGCCATGCCAGCTTCAGGTCCAGGAAAGCCTCATTCTCTGGCCTGTTCCTCCTCACACTAGGCTCCCGCCAGCTCCCAGATCCTGCCAGGAGATGAGATTGTCCAGATCAATGAGCAGGTGGTGGTGAGTGAGGGAGGAGGGGGCAAGGTGGTGGTGATGGGTGCTGAGGAGGCTCGCGGGGGAACAGGAGCATCGCTTGAGGGTTTTGCCCCTTGTGAAGACCAGGGTTGTGGGAGCTGCCTTGCATGACATGCGCCAACACAGGAAGGTCTCACGGTGACCTCTGAGGAGTGGGGTTTCACTTGGGTGCTGGCCTTTCCTCCCCCAGAGCTCAGTTGAAGAGGCTCCTGGAGGCTCCCTGAAGGTGGACAGAGAGGGAGCTCCTGACAGGGAAGAGTTGCTGGGCAGTTTAGAACCTCACTCAGTGTCCCTGTCCCCCAGGTGGGCTGGTCCCACAAGAACGTGATGGAGCTGCTGAGGGAGCCAGGAAAGGTCAGCCTAGTGCTGAAGAAGATCCCAGTGCCCGAGACCCCTTCTCAGGTACCTGCCCCCCACCCCTTCTGCCTGCTTTCTCACTCCCGTGGGCAGCTCTATCACTTTGTTTCTGGTTGTTCCCAGACGCCCCTGGACTCCCCTCACCTGCTAAGCCAGTCACTGCCTCTGACCCCACTATCTCCCAGGTAACAAGCTCTATCTACTGGGTGTGTCTGTATTTCTGGTTTTGTTTCTTTAAAAAAACTTAACTTGGCCGGGTGGTGGTGGCGCACTTGGGAGGCAGAGGCAGGAGGATCTCTGTGAGTTCGAGGCCAGCCTGGTCTACAAGAGCTAGTTCCAGGACGGGCTCCAAAGCTACAGAGAAACCCTGTCTCAAAAAACAAACAAACAAACAAAAAACTTGTACTACTTTTTTCTTTAAAAAAAAAAAACCACTATTTTATATGAATTGGTGTGAAGGCATCAGATCCCCTGGAAGTGGGGTTGCAGACAGTTATGAGCTGCCATGTGGGTGCTGGGAATTGAACCCAGGGCCTCTGGAAGAACAGGCTGTGTCCTTAACCTCTGAGTCATCTCTCCAGCCCTTGTTTTGGTTTTTGAGACAGGGTTTCTCTGTGTAGCTCTGGCCATCCTGGAACTCACTTTGTAGACAAGGCTGGTCTCGTACTCACAGAGATCCACCTGCCTCTGTCCTCCAAATGCTGTGATTAAAGGAGAGAGTCATCAGGCCCTACTTCTGGGTATGTCTTGAAGCAGGGACCATGGGCTCATCTGTCCTCTTGTTTTCCACAGGGTTCCGTCCGAAGGTCTTTTTGCCTTCAACCTGTCTGCAGATGGAAGTCCTGGACCCATCCCTGCCTGGACAGGTAGTTTCACAGCCCCAGCAGGTGGCACACACTCTGGAAAAGGCATCTCCATGCTGACTTTCCTGCCCACAGGCCGGGGCCGGAGCTCATGGATTTTGCTTCTCTCTCTTCCCTGTCTGACAGACTCTACCTCCCTTGACACTGAGTCCCTGCCCACACCCGCTGCAGCCCCAGGCACTGTTTCAGAAATAACAGCAGAGTCTCCGGAGAAGTCAGGACGCTCTGACCAGGTAAACTCAAGGACTCAGCAAGGAGGGCCATGGGCTCTGGCTCTAGAACCTTTTCTAAGCTCTTTGTGGTCTTTGCAGAGTTCCACCCTTGGTCGGAAGAAATCAAAAGGTATGAGCACCCCTTGACTGGGTGGGGTCTTAGAAATCTTTACAGGGCTGTGCAGGACCCCTCAGTGCACACACATGCTTCCTACACAGCAGTCTTTTCTGGAACCTAGGCCTCTTGCTAGCTCTGAGACTGAGAAAGTACCCTCTGATTGTCAATTTTATCTCATGTGGTGTGTACACACATGCATGTATGTGTGCATGACTTGTGTGCATGTGTGCATGTGTGTGTGTGCGTGTGTGCATGCGTGTACATGTCCCAGAGCTTCCCAGAGCTGTGCACTCTACCACTAAGTTGTATGTCCAGCCTCTCTAAAGTCACTCCACCTGAGGACATTTGTGACATTGTGAGCCCAGAGTGTGAGTTCAGACAGTTCTACTGGGGATTCCCATGGGGGCAGGTAGACTGAGGGAAGGATGCTTGCTGGTCCCTCATCAGCATGCTCTGCTGTGTCGAGGCAGGTATGGCTACAAGGCTGAGCCGCCGGCGGGTATCCTGCCGGGAGCTGGGCCTGCCGGACTGTGATGGATGGCTTCTGCTACGCAAGGTATCTGGTGGCTTTATGGGTCCACGCTGGCGCCGCTGCTGGTTTGTACTAAAAGGACACACCCTCTACTGGTACCGCCAACCCCAGGTGAGACCCCATGAACACTTGCATAGGTACCACGTGGACCTAAGGCCACCATTCTTATGTCTGTTTGACACAGGGAAGCACCATACCTAGCCCTAGGCCTTGGTATTCCCATTTGTAAAGTGGGGTGGCTTGGTAGAGAAATTAGTTCATCCATGTGTAAAAGAAGGTTGTAGGGGGACTGGAAAGCTGGCTCGGCAGTTGAAGCACTGGCTACTCTTGCAGAGGACTGGTGTGTAGTTCCCAGTACTCATGTGGTAACTCACAGCTGTCTCTAACCCCAGTTCTGGGAGATTCAGTGCCCCCTTCTGACTTCTGTGGCCACCAGGCACACATGTGTGCACAGACATGCATCAGTCTAGGCTACATAGCAAATTTCAGGCCAGTCCATACAACAGAGTGAGACTCATGTCTCAGAAGAAAAGAGCCAATGAGATTGCTTGTCACCAAACCTGATGGCCTGAGTGTAATACCTATAACCCACATAGTCTAGCAAGTTGTCCTCTGATCTCCATGTGTCTTGTGGCATGGGTGGGTGCACACACACACACACACACATACATTCACACCCAATAGATAAATGCAAGCCATTTTTTTAAGTGTAGGGAAAATCGTTTTTATTCTCCTTACCTCCCTTTTCTTCTGATATTCTATCCAACTTAGTGATGGGCCGCTCAATCACTTATTCACTCCATAGACATCCAGGTGCCTACTGGACTCAGCTCTGAATTAGAGCCCTGGGGATACAAGGGAGATTTGGATAGTTCCTGCCGGTCTTGTAACTTAGAGGCCCATTGGGGAAAGGCCCAAAGGGGAAAGGCCAATGGGCCATGTGCTAGGATGGAGGGACTCCCAGAGAGTGTGTGGGAGCCCAGAGAGGTGTCTGATCTAGTCCAGGGAGTTCAAAAGCTTCTTCGGAAAGCTGGGTTTGGATGTTTGTCAGGTGAAAGGGGAAAGGAAAACCAGGAAGGAAAAAGACTTAGGACACAAAGCAGCTCCCGCGAGAGGATCTGTCTGAGCAAGCTCCCCCCCTTCGGCTATCTTTCTGGTACCTTTGCTCTCCTTTCCCTGCTCAGAGGTGTCCCTTGGCCACACCTCCTGCCTTGAGCTCTAGAAACCCAGAGAGGTAACTAGGGAGCTTGAGGGCATGTGGCTCCGTGCTGACCTGGGGCTCCAGGGCTGATCTTCCTGTTGTGATCCCCCAGGATGAAAAGGCTGAAGGGCTTATCAACATCTCCAACTACAGTCTGGAGAGTGGACAGGACCAGAAGAAAAAATAGTTAAGTCTTGAGATGGGATGGGATGGAATGGGTTGGGATGGGATGGGAGAAAAGGAGAGAGGAAGGGTGAGTAGGGTGGACATGTGGCAGGTTCTGAATGGGCATGCCCAGAGGAGACTGTGATTTGGTTTTGCTTGCCGCAGTGTGTTCCTGCTGACCCATGACGTGTACAAGCCCTTCGTCTTTGCTGCTGAGACTCTGTCTGATCTGAGCATGTGAGTACCACTTCCTCTTCCCTATTCCCATGAGGGCCCCAGCCTCCACATGCTCAAAAGCTGGGCTCAGGAGACTGGACTCAAACCGCAGCTCTCAGAAAGCCTCAGTTTTGTCATCTGCACAACGGGCAAAGGAGAATTTCAACCTAAGTTGCTCTCTAAGGGTCAGATCTGTGTATCTGGGCCATAGTGGTTCACCCCTTTAATTCCAGCACTTAGGAAGCTAAGGCAGGAAGATTGCAAGTGTGAGACCAGCCTGGTCTACAGAGCGCGTTCCAGGACAGGGTCCAAAGCTACACAGAGAAACCCTGTCTCAAAAAACAACAACGAAAAACAAAACAAAAACAAAAAAAGAAAGAAAAAAGAACCGGGAAGAGAATGGAGGACAGAGTCCAGTATAGAGCGCTTCCTTACACTCAGACTCCAGTACTGTACAAAAAAGTTCGGGAGTTAAAAACTATAGGTAAAGGGTGAAAAGCTCAGAGATAAGTGGGCTGCAGTGAATGGGAACCTCACAACCCATGTGATCCTTCCTCTACAGGTGGGTACGTCATCTCATTACCTGCATTTCCAAGTACCAGACTCCAGGCCAGGCAGCCTCTGCCAGAGAAGAAGGTGAGCATCACAGCATGGGAGAAAAGACCCAGACATCACTGAGTTCCTGCCTTTCCCAGGCTGGGTGCTGGAGTTCGAATCCCCTGGCCTACTCCCTGGCCTTCCTAAAGCCACTCTGTGGTTTTCCGACTCCCCACTGTAGATTGCTACAGCGAGACAGAAGCTGAAGACCCTGACGAGGAGGCTGGGTCCCGCTCCGCTTCGGTGAGTAGAGTCACTTCACATGAGGAGGAAGGGGCTGGGCAACAGGATGTGGGTGGCTACGGCTGATCCTTGCTTTCCTTTGCCTTGACGCAGCCTAGCCTGGCTCCAGCTTGGAGTGACACATCACCCACGGTTTCACCGTCGCAGAGTCCAAGGACGTCCTTTGGCTCTTCAGCAGGTGCTACGCGGGGAGAAGGGCACTGGGCTGCGTAGATGTCCCGAGTATGTTCACGTGTTCTCATCCTGCATCCTGTTCCCACAGACAGCAGTGACAGGGTGCTGGAAGGAATGGTACAGGGACTGAGGCAGGGGGGTGTGTCCCTCCTGGGGCAGCCACAGCCCCTGACCCATGAGCAGTGGCGGAGTTCTTTCATGCGGCGCAACCGTGACCCTCATCTCAATGAGCGAGCGCACCGCGTGCGGGCACTACAGAGCACCCTCAAGGTGAGCTGGGAGCACTGGGCATGGGCAAGGATGAAGCTCTGGGCTACAGGCCCTGGCATCTGGTCCCCAGCTCCACTGTGAGCTCCAGACGGTAGACTGAAGGCTCGAAGCCCTGGCTTTCTGATTCTGGTGCCCAGTTCTGGGCTTCATACTCCATTTGAGGCTCAACTGTTTCTTGAGCTAAGTTCTAGATGGTTCTATGTACAGAGACCAGATACTAACCCAGGCTCTTGGGCCGGGGTATCCTGGTGCTGGGCACAGGACATGAAGTTAGTTCTGGGTTCTGTCCCTCCTGGGGTGAATTTTGCCATCTACTCTCACTCAGGCAAAGCTGCAGGAACTGCGGACCCTGGAGGAAGTGCTGGATGACCCTGAGCTCACCGGAGCAAAGTTCCGTCAGTGGAAGGAACGGAATCAGGAGCTGTACTCAGAGGGCCTGAGCACCTGGGGAGGGATACGGGCCCAGAACAGTTCCCCAGCCCCAACCTCTGACTCCAGAGGTCAGTCTCCACAGCCCTTGCCCGCTGCTTCTGACCCCGAGGAGACCTCTCAGCTTTTTCCTTTGACCTCAGAGAACAGCCTCCAACCTCCTGATCTCTGACCCTGGCTAGTGCCTGGCTCCTGACTTCTGACCCTGAGGGCTACATCATCCCCAGCCTCTGACATGTCTAAGAAGGCATGCCCAAGGGGTCTGTGTGAGGCTGGAAGTAGTGCTGGTCCTTGGCGTTACCCCCAGACGGATCCCCCTATCCTGGGCTTCCACAGTTTCTGCTCATGTGTCCCCTGGAGTGGAGGGAAAGTGGCCTTCCTCTCTGTGCTGTAGAGATCCCCTAACCCATCCTCAGATCTGGGATATACTTGCCTCCCAGGTCCTCTGGAGAACTTTCCCAGACCACACCTAGATGGGCATTTATTTGACATGAGAGATGCTTTTCTACCAAATAAAGTTGATTTCTCCACCATGAACCCTTGTGTCTTTGCTCTGAATTGAGAATCTGCACATACCCCCCCCCCCACACACACACAGGGGTGAAAAGCTGTCCCGTTAGAGCGAACGCTTTCCGTCACAGGGTGGGTGACAAGCTCCCTGTGTAGCTCATTACCCTGAGGTGTCCACTCAAGGCTCCTGTGCCAGGGTGCTGGGCTCTGTGGTCATCCCTTTGCCCATCTCATCTTAGTCCTGGGAGGTCAGACCTGCTCCCCTATCCTAGCCCCAGGGAGGGACACTCTTCTTTGTAGATAAGAAAACTTACCTTTCTGGAAGGACCAGGTGGGCAGCTGTGGGACAGTTAGCTGAAGGCAAAGAGTCCTGGGCATCTCTTCTTCACTCAACCCCACCTCTAGTCCCTGAATCCAGAAAGGGGACCTCTGTTCACTGTATTCAAATGACATGGGAGTGTGACCTATTCCCCTGCCCAGCCTCTAACCTCTAACCCCATCCTGAAGCCAGTGGCTAAATACCTGGTTCTGTCTGAGGTACTGAGTGGGAGGAGGGTTTTGTTTTTTTTTTTTGTTTTTTGTTTTTTTTTTAATCCAGTTGGAATGTCTTGGTGGAACACAGAAGGGTGTGGGTAACAGCTGCCTTTGTGACCTCACCTCAACAGGGAGAGAGCCTGCCTGCAGCAAATCTTCACTGGAGAGAAGGGGACAGAGCAAAGATGTCTGAAAACCAAAAATCGTGGCTGCAGCGGCCCGAAACCGGCAGGGTAAAATACTTGAATACTACAGTGGGGAGCCCCTGGGTTGGGCAGGAGCAGTGACCACACTAAAGTCCTGCTCCTATCCCCTGTAGAAAAACAACACCTATGCACTCATGGGCCGGCATGAGGAGCAAGTACTCATCAGTCGCAGGGACATCATGGACAAGAAGGTAAGGACAGGGGGAAGGTAGGAACAGGAGGAAGGCAGGGACAGGAGGAAGGTAAGGGACAGGCTGGGCTGTTGTGATAGCCACTCACCAGCAGATACTCCAGAACCCCCAAAGGTCCCCAACAGCAACTCTCTTTGTTGTGACTTCTTTACTGGCAACAACAGCACCCTCTAGGGCAGACCCCCAGGTGGACCCCCATTCCCAGGGAACAGGGAGTAAATAGTCCAGGCAGAGGCCACCTGTGGTGATACCTGCCTGAAGGAAGGTCTCCATTCCCTCCCAGGATGCCTTGGACATACAGGAGTTCATCACTACCTTGTTTGTCAAGCAGTTGCTTCAACATCCCGCCTTCCAGGTGCTGCTGGCCTTGCTACTGGTGACCAACGCCGTTACCATTGCTATCCGTACCAACTCTTACCTTGGTCAGGTGGGCTGCTGGCCTGATGTCTACCCCTACTGGCTCTGACCTGGGACAAGATGCTTCCTTTCCAGGCCCTTGTCCGTGTATGATGGATGGCTGGATTGGATGTTCTTCAGGACTCTGGTCACCAAACAGGCCTAGTGCAGCAAACCTTTCACCCTAATGTTAGGGAGGCAGAGGCAGTCCGATCTCTGTGAGTTAGAAGCCAGCCTTGTCTGTGTAGCATGTTCCAGGCTAAGCAGACTGCATAGTGCGATTATGTTCAAATAAGTAAATACATAAAAAAGACAGTCTCCATGGACCTTCATAGGATCTGCAAGTCAAGAAAGACTTTTTGGGCTAGAGAAATGGCTCAGTGGCTAAGAGCACTTGTTGCTCTTCCAGAGGACCTGAGCTTGGTGACCTGAGTATGGATTTCCAGAACCCAAATAAAAGCTGGATGCCATGGTTTGGTGTAGGTGAGAAGAGCCATGGAGTCACATCCATGGGTTTTTCACTTCCTCCCAAGTGGTACTTGGATTGAGCCCAGGGCCCTGCACCTGCTAGATTAGCATTATAGGACATAGACCACTAGTCTATGTCCTCAGCCCCGCGGGCTTTTCTGATGATTGACATTGCTAGTTAATATTTAATGAGTCTTTACTATTTGCCACCTTACGTTAGCACATACCATCGTTTCATGCATGTAGACAAGAAGACTACATACAGGAAGTCAGGTGTGTGACATGAGCAACAGTGTGGGGGCTAGTGCTATGCGTTGGGACATGGGGACATAGGAGAAAAAGGTTTAGAGAAGCAGGGCTATGAAGTATCCATATGGGGATAGCTCAAGAGGAGTTGATAGACCTAAAAGACTGCAGGAGCTAGCCGGGCGGTGGTGGCGCATGTCTTTAATCCCAGCACTCGGGAGGCAGAGGTAGGTGGATCTCTGTGAGTTCGAGGCCAGCCTGATGTACAGAGTGAGTTCTAGGACAGCCAGGGCTACACAGAGAAAGCCTGTCTTGAAACACAAAATAAAACAAACAAAAGATTGCGGGCGCATGGAGCTGGAGATGGACACTTCAGAGCTGCCAGTGTCTAGGCGATGGGGGTTAAGGCTGAGTGGAGATGGCATACAGAATGTTAATGAGGGCAGAAGAGGGCAAATACAGGTGCCCAGTAAGGGTTGGGGACGGAGGAGGAGGTGGAAGGGTGCCTGAGAGGCATAAGCAGTGTCAAATGGGGAGCTTGGGAGAATGAGAGTCAGGAGAGGACAAAGAAGCAGGCAATAGGGCTGGCCATGGGAGAAGTAGGCCTAATAAAGACTAGATAGTCCCCAGAGTGAGTGCGCCTGGCCTGCCCCAGAGCCAGGTGATGGGGGAAGCAACTCACATTTGTAGCTAGCATAGTGAGGACCCTGGAGGTCCATGCACCAGCCATTGTTGGATTATGAATGCAGACGGCCCAGCATTCTGATAGTGAACTAGAGTTGGGAAGACCAAAGGAAAGAAGAGAGGGAGAGAACAGAGGGAGCAGCATTGCAGTGTTTTTCTTTTATTTTGCACGCGTATATGTGTGTGTGTGCATGCGTGCTCGCGTGCATACATGTGTATGTGTGGTGTGTGTGTTTGTATTCTTGTGTACGTGTACAATTGCAAGAATGTGGAGGTCGAGTTACAGGAACCAACTCTTTCCTTCCACTATGGTTGCCAGGCTTGATGACAAGCACCTCTATCCACTGAGCCACCTTGCCAGTCCCAGAGGACCATTTTGTAAAGTGTTAAAACAAGATCTTATTATGGGTCTCAGTCAAAAATGCTGGAACTGAGGCTGAGAGTGTAGTTCAGTTGGTAAATCAGAAATTCAAGGTCACCCTTGGCTACATAGTTTGAAGCCAGCCTGGGCTACATGAGATTGTCTCAAAGAATATAGTAGAACAAGAAAAATAAGCAAAGCCTGCGACCCTAGCGTGGAGTTTGTGACTGAAGATCAGAGCCTAGAAGGCTGTAGGTGCAGCCGGCCTTAGTGAGTGCGGACAGCAGGAGGCCCACATACGGGAGGGACAGGGAATCTGTTGGCTACTGGGGTACAGAAAGAGAAGAGGCAAGGTCACTGGTTTCCTGGGGTGGACTCCATGGACTGGAGGGGTCACAGCTATAAGGAAGCTGAGAGAGCAAGGCTGAGGTTGGGGAAGAGTGAACGTGGTTCTGGACAGAGCCGATCCGTGCACCTAGGTACATGTCCTGGATCTATAGAGGGAGGACACCTCTGACCTGACCCAGAGAACCTGGAACGCTGCAGCCGCAGGGGTAGTTGGGACCTGGCTAGCAGAGAAGTTCCCTCTAGGGTCTGGGGTCCTGCAACTCCTGGGGGGGGTGTTATTTATTTATTTGTTTGTTTGTTTGTTTGGTTTTGGTTTTCTTCAGTCCCAGAATCTGTTTAGCCCTCCCTCCACTCCCTTTCCCAAACAGCCTTCTCTAGAGGCTGGGGTGAAGGCCCACCATGTGCATCTGGGCTCCTAACTCCCCATCTGGGAGATTTCAGAACGGTGCTGACAGTCACCTGACACAGCGCGTGACTGCACTTAGCACTGCCTGGCATCTGTGCAGAACGTAGTTCCTAAAGGAACCCATAGAGATGCTAAGGTGTAAAAGTAACAGGGGTACCCCCCACCCTCTCTCCAGCCCCCCACACCCTCCCTCCAGCACCCCCACCCTCTCTCCAGCACCCCACACCCTCTCTCCAGCCCCCACCCTCTCTCCAGCACCCCCACCCTCTCTCCAGCACCCCACATCCTCTCTCCAGCCTGGCGCAGATTCTGCTCACTGATGCCTCTGCCCTCTCTTTCTCCATCCTCCTGGCAGAAACACTATGAGCTGTTCTCGATCATAGATGACATTGTGCTGACCATCCTTATGTGTGAGGTTCTTCTCGGCTGGATCAATGGCTTCTGGGTTTTCTGGAAGGTAAGGTCCCCGGAATTCCTGTCAATATACTCTCACCTCATCCCCGCTTGGGGTCTGCGGGCACATCAAGTCTTTGTCCTGAAAAATAAAGAGTTTGTATGGAGAGAGTGTATCAGTGCAAGGGGCCTTGTGGGGGAGATTTCAGAGAAATCTGTGATTGGGCAGAATGTACGTTGTTCAGGAAGTGCCCTCTCCATGTGTTTGAACCCTTGCTCCTGCCTCCCCAGCTCTCTCTACTCACACAAACCCTGGTTTCTGTCTTTCGGAAATGGAGTCAGGAATTGAGAGTATCTATCTTAATTTACATGGTTCTGGATCAGAACTCCATAAACTTTTTCTGTAATGCAATAATTTGTTGTTTTATTTGGTGTGTGTGTGGGGGGGTGGAACTTGTTTGGTTGGTTGGCTTGATTTTTCCAGACAGGGTTTCTCTTTGCAGCCCTGACTATCCTGGAAATTAGTTCTGTAGACCAGGCTGGCCTCGGACTCATAGAGATCCACCTGCCTCTGCCTCCTGAGTCCTGGGATTAAAGGCGTGCGCCACCACCACTGCCCGACTTGTATTTTAAGTTTTATAGGCTCTATAGTACTCACCTCTGTCAGGTAGCGTGAAGCACAGCCAGAGCGCAAATTGACAGGAGTGGTTGTATTCCAGCATAGCTCCCCGGTCCCCTATGTGTTGATGAGGTGTTTCTTTGTTTGTTTGTTGTTTGTGGGTCTATGTTGCCCAGGCTTACCCCAAACTCCTGACCTCTAGTGATCCTCCTGCCTCAGCTCTAGTCCAGTAAGATTCCACTTACCCCAGGCACAGTCTGGAGGCTGAGGTAGAAGGACACCTGGGCTAGGTTGTGGGACACTGTCTCCGGAAGACAGACAAAACCCTTCACGTGTGGACCCTGCAGTTTGAGTTTCATGTAATTTTCACATTTCCCCTCTGACCCTCCTTCTTCCCTTGCTTTCAAATCACACACTGACTCTCTTCAGGTGTCTTCTCTTCAGGAGGTCTCTCCCAGGCTGGGCTTTTGCTGCTCTGGGTCTCCTTCCTAGGTTCTAGAAATTCTCTGGCAGAGTTAGTGTTCTCTATATACCTCCCTCAAAAGAGTCTATGAACCCAGCATGACAAAAGCTGTATCCCCAGAACTTGTGACACCCCCACCGGCACCTCCATCTCCTGAGTGACCGGGATGACAGGTCACTCCACAGAAAGGCAGACTTGTGTCTCCCTGTGTGTGTGGTGTGGCATAGACTCAGTGAGGTGAGCAAGACTTGAGTTTATTTGATTGCCTCCCAAGGTGAAGAGCATCTTCCATAAAAACAGAGCTTTCTTTTTGAACGTTTACCTCAGTCACACATTGAACAGAACGCTGTAGAAAACCACGCAGAGTCCTGGATCCAACCCAGTCCAATCCCTCACCCTCTTGCCTTCACTCACCTCTGTGGTAATCTTCTAGCCCTTGTTTATCCTCTCAGCTGCTGCTTTATAATCCTAGGCACATAGGCATGTATTTTTAGCGCTCCCTTTTCTGACTGTAGCCTACCATAAACAATGCTTTGCTCTTAGTTGGTACTTATGGGATCCTGGTAATCTTTCTGTATTAGTGCACGATGAATGGGCTGTAGCTTATGTTGCCTGTCTCTTATTGCTGGGTCCGTTAGTTGTTTTCCACTTCTTTTGTATTTATATATTTTTGACTTATTTTTGAGACAGGGTATCACTATGTAACTCTAGCTGGCCTGGAACTCCGTCTGTAGACCAGGCTAGCCTCCAACTCACAGAGCTCTCATGACGTCTGCCTCCAGAGTGCTGCGATTAAAGACATGTACCACCAGGCCTAGCTACTTTAATTTTATTAATTATAGTGTTTGTCACACTTTACACTAAGGCAGGAGTATCCGGGAGTTTTCAAGTCACCTAACTAGACAGATCAAGTCATTGGCTAAAGGGCTACCCTTGTATATATGGGGCGTCATCACTGTGAATCTCTGAGAACGACTGTTTTCATAGGTATAGGACTGTGATTATGTGTTTGCGGCATGTTGGGGGTAACAGCCAGGAGATGGCACTTTGTTCTCAGAGGAACATGGAGTCTCCCATTGTGGCAGGCAGACAGGGTGCTCCCATGGGCTGGGCTTGACAGACCCTTTTGGGCTGCTCCCCCCGCAGGATGGCTGGAACATCCTCAACTTCGCAATTGTCTTTATATTGTTCATGGGATTCTTCATAAAACAACTTGATATAATTGCTGTCACCTACCCTCTCAGGTGAGTTGGGAGCTCTGAAGGTAAGAGGGGTACCTATCCTGACCGCAGGAGCGAGTAAGGAAGTCGTTACCATCTGGGGCTCAGCTCCGCCTCTTTGGGAAATTGGTGGAAGGGAGGTAACAAGGAGGAAGGGGTCTGGGAAGGGTCAAGGGGCACCCCTGAGAGGCTCTGCCACAGGGCACTTCGGCTGGTACATGTGTGCATGGCAGTGGAGCCCCTAGCCAAGATCATCAGGGTCATCCTGCAGTCTGTGCCGGACTTGGCCAACGTTGTGGCCCTCATCCTCTTCTTCATGCTGGTCAGTGTCTCCCAGGCCCCAGCCTATCTCCTTCTCCGGATAGAACCTGGAGGGCAGTGGGCGGGATGGATGCCTAGAAAAGCAAGGGGCTTGGGTGGGAATCCTTGTGGGTCCCTGGCAGCATTTATTTGCATTAATTTGCAAGTCTTGTCAAGCTCCAAGGTCACTGGGTGAGATTAGGTGGGTTGTGGTCTCTTTGGCAGGTATTCTCTGTGTTTGGGGTCACACTCTTCGGTGCATTCGTGCCCAAGCATTTCCAGAACATGGGGGTTGCACTGTACACCCTCTTCATCTGCATCACCCAGGATGGATGGCTGGACATCTACAGTGACTTCCAGTGAGTACAGGTGGGGTTCTGGGGTTTCCTCCCCTTCTGGCTAGGGCAGGTGAGGGAAACTGTGAGAGGGGCCCCTGGGACTTCGATGAAACTGGCCTCACAGGAAGTGAATACCCAAGAAAATCACGGTACTTGAACCTTGTTTCCACAGAAGCTTCACACATTCACAGGGTCACCTGACCCTGCTCCTGGAGCGTGCAGCACAGCTGTGTGGCTCAGCCTTGGGCCAGGGAGCAGGTCTGTGGTTGTGCCTGAGGCTACTCAGTGGTCTCCAGCTTGTCCTAGAGTACAACCAACCACCTAGAGGCCTGGGAAATTGGGGTTCAATCCACTCATTCTCAGACCTGCTCCCCAGGGTCATTTTTGTGTTCTGTTCTTGGCTTCTTGTCTGTCAAGTTCAAGTCCGATTTCATTCCATCCCACTTTTACTTTGTAAAGTAAAAGCCAAATAGGCAAAGAGTTTCTTCAGTCATAGGGAGTGGAGAGCCTAGCATTCAGGAAGCCGAGGTAGGAGAATCAGGAGTTCAGGTTAAGTACAGCCAACCTGGGCTGTAATAAGACCCTGTTTCAAAGAAGAGAAAAGGGGAAAAGGTGGGAGGAAAGGCACCTGGGGGTGGAGCTTAGTCGGTAGAGTGTTTACCTAGCCTGGGTTCAATCCCCCAAACCACACAAACCAAGATTGGTGACATCCACCTATACCGCACAGTCTGAGGCCAGCCTGAGCTAATTTGAGAACCAGTCTAAAAAAAAAAAAAAAAAAAAAGCTGATATGTTGGCACACATTTTTAATCCCAGCATTCAGGAGACAGAGATAGGAGGATCTCTGTGAGTACTCAGTCAGCCTGGTCTATATAGCCAATTTCAGACCAAACAGACTTACATGGTAAGACCTGGTCTCAAAAAAACAAAAACTAAAAATACCACCAAATCCAAAACCACAAAAACCAAAACCAGCAAAAGGTGGGGCGTTAGGGCCCAGAGCACGGTTGGTTGCTTGGTGGAAGACGCCTTTGATCCCAGCACTGGGGAGGCACAGGCAGTCTAATCGCTGAGGCCAGCCTGACCTACGTGGACTGCACAGTGAAGTGGCACTGGGCTTTTGAGTCCTTTCCCCTGACATTAGACAAACTATTCCACTGTGGGGTTCAAGCTGGAAGTGATCTTCCTGCCTTAGTCGGCTAAGCACTGAGATTACAGAAATGAGCCACCAACCGGCTTCTTTGTTTATTTGTATATGTATCTTGTAATTCTGGATCTTAAGCATGCTAAGCAAGCCTTCTCCAACGGAGCTATAGCTCCAGCCTCTAGCTTTTAAAAGTTGGAGGAGCCGGGCGGTGGTGGTGCAGGCCTTTAATCCCAGCACTCAGGAGGCAGAGGCAGGCTGATCTCTGTGAGTTCGAGGCCAGTCTGGACTACAAGAGCTAGTTCCAGGACAGGCTCCAAAGCTACAGAGAAACCCTGTCTCAAAAAACCAAAACAAAAAACAAACCAAAAAAAAAAAAAAGTTGGAGGAGTTGATTTGTCTCTTTTACTTTTGTTTTGAAGTGGAGTCTAGCATAGCCCAGGATAGCCTTGAACGTCTCCTGCTCCTCCCATTTCCAAATGATCACAGTCATACACCACCCCCCTGGTTTATGCTGTACTGGGGCTTTGTGCACCCTGGGCAAACACTACCAACTAAGTTTCACTCCTACTTTTTGTTTGTTTGTTTGTTTGTTTTTGAGACAGGAACTCAGGTAGCCCAGACTAGCTTTGAACTCCTGATCTCCTATCTTTACTTCCTGAGTGCTGGGATTCTGATCTTCACTTTACGAATTCGTAATTAGAGACTCCAGTGCAATATTTACTACCTCATAGAGTGCCGTGAGGGTCAGTCTAGAAACTTTATAGTGCTCTTCTAGAGTGCTTCTATTTATAGCATATGTAAATATAGCCTGCGCTTTATAATGCTGACACACCAATCTCCTGGTAGGGCTGCCTAGCAGGCAGCACAGCAGGACTCAGTCAAAGAGCTGCTTCTGCAGCTGGCAGCCGTGGGAAACAGTCCCTTGGTTTTTTGCTTGTTTGTTTTTGTTTTGTTTTTCGAGACAGGGTTTCTCTGTAGCTTTGGAGCCTGTCCTGGAACTAGCTCTTGTAGACCAGGCTGGTCTCAAAACTCACAGAGATCCACCTGCCTCTGCCTCCCGAGTGCTGGGATTAAAGGAATGCACCACCACCGCCCGGTGAGTCCCTTGTTTTAAAGATGAGAAAACTGAGGCTTAAAGGGCTAGGGAAATGACGGCGCTCCTGACTGCCACCCGCAGGATGGACGATAGAGAGATTGCCATGGAAGTTGGAGGTGCCATCTACTTTGCCATCTTCATCACCATTGGCGCTTTTATCGGCCTCAACTTGTTTGTGGTTGTTGTGACCACAAATCTGGAACAGATGATGAAGATAGGAGAGGAGGGACAACAGCGTCAGATAACTTTTAGTGAGGTGCATGGGATGGGGAGGACGGGAGGGAGGAGAGTGTGTGCATGAATGACTTGTGCATGTGTGTGTTTGCATACTCGAGTGCACGGAGAAAGCCAAACCCAAAACCTGGAGGCCAGACCTCCACCTCTGTAACGCCCACTCAGTGACTGAGGCTCCTGGGGGCTGGGTATGGGTTCCTGGGTGTGCCATGATAATTCAAAGCTGAGCGATGGGGTGGCATGAGGGCATTCACCCAGTGGGACTCTCAAGTTCTTCTCTATGATTGGAATGATACTAGCACTCGCTTGCCAGGACCCTCATGAGATATAGGATCTGATGAGCGCTTGCCAGTAAGAGCTCAATAAATGAACTGGGGATCGGGCTCAGTGGTTAAGAGCACCGACTGCTCCTACAGAGGTCTTGGGGTCAAGTCCCAACATCCACATGGCCACTTACAAATGTTTGTGACTCCAGTTCCAGGGGATTCATAGTCACCTGCTGGTCTTCACAGGCACTGTATGTCCATGGTGCCCTTAATGACATACATGCAGGCAAAACATTCATACACATAAATAAAAATAAATATTGGCTGGGTGTGGCGGTGCATGCCTTTAATCCCGGCAGAGGCAGGTGGATCTCTGAAGTCAGCTTGGTCTTCAGAGTGAGTTCAAGCCACGCTACAGAGAAACCCCATCTTGAAAGGCAAAACAAAGCTGGGCGGTGGTGGCGCACGCCTTTAATCCCAGCACTCAGGAGGCAGAGGCAGAGGCAGAGGCAGGTGGATCTTTGTGAGTTTAAGGCCAGCCTGGTTTACAGAGCTAGTTCTATAGTACAGCCAGGGCTACACAGAGAAACCCTGTCTCGAAAAACTGAAGGGGGGGGGAAGTAAACGAGGGTGGGGGACTGAGGGAGGAGGGAAGGAAGGAAAAGAAAAAAAAGAACTTAATGTTAGCTCCTCAGTATTCACTTGGTAGAACTTGCTTTTAAAAGGTGCAGAGTGGAGCCGAGTACTTTGGAAAGGTCAGAGGGCCAAGATCATCATCTCCCAGAGTAGGTAGGGCTTTAAAGGTTTGCTGGGGGGCTGGAGAGATGGTTAAGAGCACCGCCTGCTCATCTAAAGGTCCTGAGTTCAATTCCCAGCAACCACATGGTGGCTTACAACTCATCTGTAATGAGATCTGGTGCCCTCTTCCAGCCTGCAAGCATGAATGTAGGCAGAATACTGTATAAACAATAAATAAATAAATCTTAAAAAAAAAAAAGGTTTGCTGGGGTGAGAATTTCCAAAGGGATCCCAGAGGGGCTTATGTCCCGCTGGAGCTGAGGACCGGACCCAGTGTAGAGCAGTGTAGAGTAGCTAGCCTGGCTTGATGGAGGCACAGATAAAATAAGGTAACATGTTATAATACCAAAAGGGTTAAGGGGACATGTCCAAAGAGACTCAGCCTCCCTGAAGTCACATGGCCCTGAGCTGCCTACCCTCTCCATGCACTGTCCTCAGACAGGTACAGATGATGAAGACTTTGCCGACGACCTGCCACTGGTGCATTGTACAGAGGCCCGCAAGGAGGCTTCTGGTCATCCCCAGGAGCCGCTGGTTGGGGGTCCTCTGTGCAGCCTCACGGAAAAGACCTGCGATAATTTCTGCCTGGTGCTTGAAGCCATACAGGAGAACCTGATGGAGTACAAAGAGATCCGAGAGGAGCTCAACACGTAGGGGAGGGTACTGGGGAGTCGGAGCTGGGCCTGCCCTCAGGCCCATTTTCTAAGTAACTTGGCCAGAGTTCAAGCTTCCCAGCTCAGGAGCTGGTGCCCTTCGGGTCATGCCTTTCTCCCAGGAGGTCCCTGCATGGCCTGGGTTTCCCTTAGGGATGCGGCAGAAGCAGTGAGGGAGGAGGGAAGACGAAGGAGGGTGCACACCAGGGAAGAAACGGAAGGGCTTCGCGCGGAGGAACACAGTGTCTCTTCTACCCCAGGATCGTGGAGGAGGTGCGCTCCATCCGTTACAACCAGGAGCAGGAAAAGGAGTTGTTGCATAAGCACACCTCCAAAAGCCTGTCCTTCCAGAGCGAGTCCTCCTTAGACTTGCGTGAGGTGGCTACCCAGCAAGATTTGATCTCTGCACTGGTCAGCAGGGAAAAGGTGCGCATTCCCTTCCCTACCTACAACTCCTCTCCGCACCCACCTCCACCCCCAATACCCCGACAGGAACCACAGTCAAGATTTCCTTCCTTTTCCGGTCGACCCTCTAAAATCCCCCCTCATCTCAGCTGGCACCCATTTGGTCAAGTCTAGTCAGCGAGTCCTGGCTTCCTCCCATCAGGCTCCGCCCTAGGATCCATCCCCCTCCCTCTTCCCCTTCCTCAGCACCTGCAGACCTATCTTTTTCTTAGAGTGGCTTTTGCCAGCTCAGCTCTTCCTTGGAAACAGGCCCTTAGTCCCACATTGGAAAAAGGACCCCTGTCAACCCATCTAGGGTGCATATGAGCACCTCTTATCTCATGGCACTGGGATGGAATGGAGTCTTGGGAACGCCTGGGCTCCCCAGTTCAGAGTGGGTTCTAGGCATGCCAGAGTTACCCATCAGGGGCAGCTAGCTGTTGAGGCAGGAGGAGGAAGGGGCAGTCTGTTCCGTCAAGGTAAGCGGAATGACAAGAAGACCTTTTGGTTTGCAGGTTCATGAGTCTAGCTCAAATATGCTTAGCAAACACAAGTTCAGCCTCTGAGAAGGCAGAATGGGAGCCAAGGGGCCTGCACACACACACGGGGTCAGCTGCTGCATCTTCCTGCAATCCCTGACTGGAGCCCATCGCTCTCCCTTCCACCTGGGTGGCAGAGGCCATGGGGCTGGGATGGTGGCAGCATCTGCAGGGCTAATGCCTGTGAGCCTGAGGTCCAGAGGAGTCAGGACAAAGGATTCTGGGCGAGAATGGAAGCCCCACAGCAGGGATGAGCACAGAAAGGGGTAGCCAGGCGGTGGCCTAAAGATGAGTGTCCCTGACATCTGCTCCAGCCGGAGCTGGACGAGGCCTGGGTGGGCCCAAGCATTGCAAAGAGCCAGGCCAGTAAGGCTGTATGCACCCAAAATAAAATTTCATGTTTTAGTCAATTATTCTGACTGGCTGTTCTCAACCTGTTTTGCATCCTTGTCTTTGGTCTCCTACATATGAAAGATTGTGCTTCCTAAAAGCCTGTTTGCATGGGGTGTGGTAGCTCACACCTTATTCCCAGCACTTGGGAAGTTGAGGCAGGAGGCCTAATTCAAGGTCATCCTCAGCTATTCAGCTAGTTGAAGACCAGCCTGAGCTACAGGAGACCTTGTCTCAAACAAAACAAAGCAAGCAAACAAACCAAACACCCGTTAGTGCTGATTGTGGTGGTGTAGCCCACAATTCCAGCACCTGAGAGACCGAGATAGGGGGACTCAGGAGAATCAGAGGCTAGCCTGGGCTTCGCAGTGAGAACTAGTCTTGGTGTTGGTCTGATGAACCCCTTAAGGGCTTCCAATTCAGTGAGGGAGGAAAAATTATCCCCTGATCAATTTGACTTTAATGGTAGAGATACAACCCTTTGTTGGGCCAAAATTATCTCAGGGCCTGTACCTCAAGGCTTGTAGGACAGAGAAAAGCCTGGCTCAAGTTTGAAGGATAGTCTCAAAGCTACCGAGAGAGGATGAGACAGCAAAATCTAGGTAGATGCCCCTCCAGCCAGAGGGAGGCCTTGGCTGTCTCTCATTGGCTGGAGGTACCCCCGCATCACAGGATGTCACTTAAGCTATATAAGCTGATGCTCACAGTAATAAACTGAGCTCCTGCTTTGACTCGACTCCCTATCGCGTCTGATTGTCCTGCGTCATGGGGCTGCAGAACGGGCCTTTCTGCGGCCCTGCAGCCCTCACCTTTCCCTGGAGAATAAGGCGAAGGAGGCCTGGCAACTGGCACTCAACATGGGGCTCGGCTGGTCCCAGGGGTAAGGGGTAGGTCAAGGTGAGTGGGACCCCACGATGGGTAACGCAACTTCACACAAAAATGACCCAGCCCTTAAGGCACTGAGATGTATGCTATTCTCCCGAGGCCTGGAATTGTCAGACCGCAGTGTGATCCAGGCATGAGAGGATATAATTACCCTGGGTACCTACCGGGAATCTTTTCTCATGGGACATGTGGAACTGGGTGGAAACTCTGGCCAGAGAAAGGGAAAAACACTTTGATATACCCCCACCACTGGGATTCTATCCAACTATTACGGCCCTTAAGGCATGTTTTCACCCTGCTGCTCTGCCTCCCCCAAAGGTGGGTAAGGAAAAGGTCAGAGACCAGGAGCGGTCTAAAGAATCTGAAAATAACCAACTAGCTGGAAGGGCGGGGGAGCAGGAGACAGGCGAGGAGCAGGAAAAGGTCAAAGATCAGGAGAGGTCCGAAGAATCCAAAAGTAACCAGTTAACCAAAATAACGGGAGAAAAGGAGACAGACAAGGGGGAAGATTAAAAATGGGCACAATTTACTGAAGAGCAGTCCCAGGAGGAAGGAATAAGACAGGCAGAGGCAAAGACAAAAAGGAAAGTAGGTATTGCCTGTGACAAGGAGCAGCCGCCTCCTTATGCCCCCAGCCACCCTGGAAAGGATAAAATGGGAGAGGGAAATGGGACAAATAAAGGGGCTCCATCCTTGCCAGGAGGAAATGAATATACCAGCCTTGGGGAGGAACTGCAAAGTTGGGGCTCTCACACAGAGGAATGTGGGGCGGAGCCTCCTGGGGATCCTAACCCTACTTACTCAGAGGCCTATAGGGCTAAGGTTTACCGACCCCAAGCCTTCCTGGTCAATACCCCCTAGCCTGGTATCCTTGCGAACCTAAGGACCTGAAAGAATTGAGGAAGGCAGTGACCAAGGATGGCCCCAACTCCCCTTGGGCCATGACCCTCCTTTAGAAGGTAGCCTATCATCCTTGTGTCCCCAAGGACTGGTATGATCTGGCTAAGGCTACCCTGGGGGAAATCCCAATATGTTAAATGAACAGCCTTCTCTAAGGAGGCCTGTCACACTAGGGCAGAATTCAATAGAGTGGCTGAGCCCCCAATTCCCATCACTTATCTGATGCTAACTGGTACAGGGAAGGCTTTTCCACTGGGGTCCAACAAACCACGATTGCAGCTCTGTATCAGAACCAAGTTAGACAAGCAGGCCTGGAGGCCTGGGCCAAGCTAGAGGAGGGACCCACTGAGTTACCTACAGCTGGCACGATGCAAAAGCCAGGGGAACTGCTTCCAGGGGTTGTCTGCAAACCTCCTGGGACAAGATTTGTTAGGACAAATGGATGCCGTTGTTACCACTGACCACTTAGCCTTTTATGATGATAAAACTGAGCAAGGTGTCATCAGTCAGACCCCAGACACCTGGATTCACCCCCAAAAATAGAGGCCACTGTCCCTAGGGTCCCCTCATTAGGTGGGCACCTGGTAAGCCAGTATGGGCGGAGCAGTGGCCATTTCCTGAACTTAAACTTAAGATGCTCAAGGAAATCACCAGAAATCTGCTTAAAGAGGGATGGATAAGGCCCTCAATGAGCCCCTGGAACAGCCCTGTGTTTGTGATTGATACATAATGGGACCTGGAGAATGTTACAGGATGTTACCTATGAGCAATCAATGCCCGTATGGAGCTAGTAGGGGCCCCTTTAAGGGACTTACCTTGGGTCCCAGCAATCCCTTCCCAGTTTCACCTCACTGTAATTGATCTAAAGGACTGCTTCTTCTCAGTTCCTCTTCATGAGGAGGATTGAGAAAAGTTCGCCTTTTCCATTCCTACAATTAACTCCTCTCGACCTGACGAGAGATGCAAATGGGCTATTCTGCCACAGAGGATGGCCAATAGCCCGGCCTTTTGCCAACAATATTTATATAGTATCATCTTTCCTTATTTTGACAAAGATAATACCCTCCTATATGTTTATATAGATGAGCTAATCATTGGGCATTTGGAGGAATCAGGGCTAGCTCCTTGGGTAACCACTATTGCTGCTATCCTCCAACAACATGGCTTTAAAATAGCCCCAAACAAAATACAAAAGGTACCCCCATTTTATATATTGGGATCCCAATTAACACTCACTCAAGCCAAAGTGAATGAACCCCAATTCTGCCTGAGTCTCTCACTCAGGAAATGAACTAGGTAAGGCCCTGGTTGCCTGTAGAGACTGGGAGACTAGATGTGTTATATGATCTCCTAAAATGGGGCAATCTTATGAGATCATTTCCTTGCCCCCTGAGGGCCATCAGGCACTCACTGAATTCATCAACACACTCCATCAGGCTTCTTTGGTGAGCTATACTCCTAACATTCCAATCCAAGGCTGGATATTATTAGGGAAAAGACCATGCTGGCTGCCATTGTTCAGCAGTCACAACCACTAGAATGGGTACACACCACCCTGGGGGACACTCCTAGAGTGTACTCTCAAATAGCTGATATGATCATAAAAATCAGGGACACATATCTCCAACATTATGGAAAAAATCCCTCTAAATTAATAATTCCACTCAAAATTAAGGATTTAGAATAGGCAGCCAGACATTGTTCTTTTTTTTTTTTTTTTTTTTTGGTTTTTCGAGACAGGGTTTCTCTGTGGCTTTGGAGCCTGTCCTGGAACTAGCTCTTGTAGACCAGGCTGGCCTCAAACTCACAGAGATCCGCCTGACTCTGCCTCCCGAGTGCTGGGATTAAAAGCGTGCACTACCACCGTCCGGCCAGACATTGTTCTCGATTGAGCCTCACCCTGGAGGGATTTCTGGTGACACTGGACACCCACCCTGGGGAGTTCTGGTTAGTGAAGCTATATATCAAGAACTACACTGGAGAGTCCCCTTAGTCTTTTCTTCTAGACCCCTGCCCCAAGCATTCACAGATGGTGGGAAGAATGGGGCCACCTTTGTAGTTTTCCCTATAGGGGAGATCAAAACAAAAATTGCCAAAATTCTCCCTTGTGGGGCATCCACTCAATGCAGGGAAATGATGGCTGTTTATATTGCCCTACAAGAGGTCCCAGAACCCTGCAGCCTCTATTCAGACAGCTCTTATGTGGTGAACCTAGTGCCACACTTACCCTATGCCTATATCAGATTGGATGCTAATCCTATTTCTGCCTTGATGATACAACTCGGATCGCTCTTAGAAGGTAGAAAAACCCCATATAAATTCAACATCTCAGAGGTCACCAAACCCCGCTCCCATCCCCCGGCCTCATTTCCCAAGGGAATGCTACTGCGGATGCTGCAGCTTCAGGGGCCTGTCTCATTGAGGTTTCAAGTCTGCCCATACAAAATGCTACCCAAATACATGACTTAACTCATTTCAGCTGGAGAGGACTCAAATACCTATACTCCCAGATCCCCACAACAGAATTAAAGACAATTGTTGATACATGTAAGACTTGCCAACAGTTTCTCCACACCCCTCTTTACAAGGGCCGGGGGTGAACCCAAGAGGGTTAGGACCCAATATCATCTGGCAAACAGATGTAACACATTACCCTCTGTTTGGCAAATTAAAATATATGTTTGTGACCATAGACACGTACTCTAAGGCATGCTGGGCTAGCGCCCACTCAGGGGAAAAGGTGACCCAATGCCAAAAGCCATTTCTTACAATGTTTTGCTATGTTGGGACAACCACAACAGGTCAAGACTCACAACGGCCCCTGTTTTATAAGAAAAGCATTAAAAGATTTCTTCCAGAGATGGAATATATCCCATACCACCGGGATCCCTTACAACTCTCAGGGTCAAGTGATTGTTGAAAGACATCACCAATATCTCAAAGAGGTCCTTATAAAACAAAAGGGGGGAGAAGTCTTTCCCCATCTACAACTGCAAAAGGCGTTATTAACCATCAATATTTAATTTTTTCCCATGATATTTATTGAGCTCTACATTTTTCTCTGCTCCCCTGCCTGCCTCTCCCCTCTCCCCTTCAAACCTCCCCCAAGGTCCCTATGCTCCCAATTTATTCAGGAGATCTTGTCTTTTTATACTTTCTACTTCCCACGTAGATTAGATCTATGTAAGTCTCTCTTAGTGTCTGTATTGTTGTCTAAGTTCTCTGGGATTGTGGTTTGTAGGCTGGTTTTCTTTGCTTATGTTTAAAAACCACCTATGAGTGAGTACATGTGATAATTGTCTTTCTGTGTCTGGGTTACTTCACTCAAAATAATGCTTTCTAGCTCCATCCATTTTTCTGCAAAATTCAAGCTGTCGTTATTTTTTCTGCTGTGTAGTACTCCATTGTGT